>RPFO01000015.1:0-10000 GCA_009746045.1 Mesostigma viride
TAAACCGCTAAACCCTAAACCCTAAACCCTAAACCCTAAACCCTAAACCCTAACCCTAAACCCTAAACCCTAAACCCCTAAACCCTAAACCCTACCCTAAACCCAATAAACCCTAAACCCTAAACCCTAAACCCTAAACCCTAAACCCTAACCCTAAACCCTAAACCCTAAACCCTAAACCCTAAACCCTAAACCCTAAACCCTAAACCCTAAACCCTAAACCCTAAACCCTAAACCCTAAACCCTAAACCCTAAACCCTAAACCCTAAACCCTAAACCCTAAACCCTAAACCCTAAACCCTAAACCCTAAACCCTAAACCCTAAACCCTAAACCCTAAACCCTAAACCCTAAACCCTAAACCCTAAACCCTAAACCCTAAACCCTAAACCCTAAACCCTAAACCCTAAACCCTAAACCCTAAACCCTAAACCCTAAACCCTAAACCCTAAACCCTAAACCCTAAACCCTAAACCCTAAACCCTAAACCCTAAACCCTAAACCCTAAACCCTAAACCCTAAACCCTAAACCCTAAACCCTAAACCCTAAACCCTAAACCCTAAACCCTAAACCCTAAACCCTAAACCCTAAACCCTAAACCCTAAACCCTAAACCCTAAACCCTAAACCCTAAACCCTAAACCCTAAACCCTAAACCCTAAACCCTAAACCCTAAACCCTAAACCCTAAACCCTAAACCCTAAACCCTAAACCCTAAACCCTAAACCCTAAACCCTAAACCCTAAACCCTAAACCCTAAACCCTAAACCCTAAACCCTAAACCCTAAACCCTAAACCCTAAACCCTAAACCCTAAACCCTAAACCCTAAACCCTAAACCCTAAACCCTAAACCCTAAACCCTAAACCCTAAACCCTAAACCCTAAACCCTAAACCCTAAACCCTAAACCCTAAACCCTAAACCCTAAACCCTAAACCCTAAACCCTAAACCCTAAACCCTAAACCCTAAACCCTAAACCCTAAACCCTAAACCCTAAACCCTAAACCCTAAACCCTAAACCCTAAACCCTAAACCCTAAACCCTAAACCCTAAACCCTAAACCCTAAACCCTAAACCCTAAACCCTAAACCCTAAACCCTAAACCCTAAACCCTAAACCCTAAACCCTAAACCCTAAACCCTAAACCCTAAACCCTAAACCCTAAACCCTAAACCCTAAACCCTAAACCCTAAACCCTAAACCCTAAACCCTAAACCCTAAACCCTAAACCCTAAACCCTAAACCCTAAACCCTAAACCCTAAACCCTAAACCCTAAACCCTAAACCCTAAACCCTAAACCCTAAACCCTAAACCCTAAACCCTAAACCCTAAACCCTAAACCCTAAACCCTAAACCCTAAACCCTAAACCCTAAACCCTAAACCCTAAACCCTAAACCCTAAACCCTAAACCCTAAACCCTAAACCCTAAACCCTAAACCCTAAACCCTAAACCCTAAACCCTAAACCCTAAACCCTAAACCCTAAACCCTAAACCCTAAACCCTAAACCCTAAACCCTAAACCCTAAACCCTAAACCCTAAACCCTAAACCCTAAACCCTAAACCCTAAACCCTAAACCCTAAACCCTAAACCCTAAACCCTAAACCCTAAACCCTAAACCCTAAACCCTAAACCCTAAACCCTAAACCCTAAACCCTAAACCCTAAACCCTAAACCCTAAACCCTAAACCCTAAACCCTAAACCCTAAACCCTAAACCCTAAACCCTAAACCCTAAACCCTAAACCCTAAACCCTAAACCCTAAACCCTAAACCCTAAACCCTAAACCCTAAACCCTAAACCCTAAACCCTAAACCCTAAACCCTAAACCCTAAACCCTAAACCCTAAACCCTAAACCCTAAACCCTAAACCCTAAACCCTAAACCCTAAACCCTAAACCCTAAACCCTAAACCCTAAACCCTAAACCCTAAACCCTAAACCCTAAACCCTAAACCCTAAACCCTAAACCCTAAACCCTAAACCCTAAACCCTAAACCCTAAACCCTAAACCCTAAACCCTAAACCCTAAACCCTAAACCCTAAACCCTAAACCCTAAACCCTAAACCCTAAACCCTAAACCCTAAACCCTAAACCCTAAACCCTAAACCCTAAACCCTAAACCCTAAACCCTAAACCCTAAACCCTAAACCCTAAACCCTAAACCCTAAACCCTAAACCCTAAACCCTAAACCCTAAACCCTAAACCCTAAACCCTAAACCCTAAACCCTAAACCCTAAACCCTAAACCCTAAACCCTAAACCCTAAACCCTAAACCCTAAACCCTAAACCCTAAACCCTAAACCCTAAACCCTAAACCCTAAACCCTAAACCCTAAACCCTAAACCCTAAACCCTAAACCCTAAACCCTAAACCCTAAACCCTAAACCCTAAACCCTAAACCCTAAACCCTAAACCCTAAACCCTAAACCCTAAACCCTAAACCCTAAACCCTAAACCCTAAACCCTAAACCCTAAACCCTAAACCCTAAACCCTAAACCCTAAACCCTAAACCCTAAACCCTAAACCCTAAACCCTAAACCCTAAACCCTAAACCCTAAACCCTAAACCCTAAACCCTAAACCCTAAACCCTAAACCCTAAACCCTAAACCCTAAACCCTAAACCCTAAACCCTAAACCCTAAACCCTAAACCCTAAACCCTAAACCCTAAACCCTAAACCCTAAACCCTAAACCCTAAACCCTAAACCCTAAACCCTAAACCCTAAACCCTAAACCCTAAACCCTAAACCCTAAACCCTAAACCCTAAACCCTAAACCCTAAACCCTAAACCCTAAACCCTAAACCCTAAACCCTAAACCCTAAACCCTAAACCCTAAACCCTAAACCCTAAACCCTAAACCCTAAACCCTAAACCCTAAACCCTAAACCCTAAACCCTAAACCCTAAACCCTAAACCCTAAACCCTAAACCCTAAACCCTAAACCCTAAACCCTAAACCCTAAACCCTAAACCCTAAACCCTAAACCCTAAACCCTAAACCCTAAACCCTAAACCCTAAACCCTAAACCCTAAACCCTAAACCCTAAACCCTAAACCCTAAACCCTAAACCCTAAACCCTAAACCCTAAACCCTAAACCCTAAACCCTAAACCCTAAACCCTAAACCCTAAACCCTAAACCCTAAACCCTAAACCCTAAACCCTAAACCCTAAACCCTAAACCCTAAACCCTAAACCCTAAACCCTAAACCCTAAACCCTAAACCCTAAACCCTAAACCCTAAACCCTAAACCCTAAACCCTAAACCCTAAACCCTAAACCCTAAACCCTAAACCCTAAACCCTAAACCCTAAACCCTAAACCCTAAACCCTAAACCCTAAACCCTAAACCCTAAACCCTAAACCCTAAACCCTAAACCCTAAACCCTAAACCCTAAACCCTAAACCCTAAACCCTAAACCCTAAACCCTAAACCCTAAACCCTAAACCCTAAACCCTAAACCCTAAACCCTAAACCCTAAACCCTAAACCCTAAACCCTAAACCCTAAACCCTAAACCCTAAACCCTAAACCCTAAACCCTAAACCCTAAACCCTAAACCCTAAACCCTAAACCCTAAACCCTAAACCCTAAACCCTAAACCCTAAACCCTAAACCCTAAACCCTAAACCCTAAACCCTAAACCCTAAACCCTAAACCCTAAACCCTAAACCCTAAACCCTAAACCCTAAACCCTAAACCCTAAACCCTAAACCCTAAACCCTAAACCCTAAACCCTAAACCCTAAACCCTAAACCCTAAACCCTAAACCCTAAACCCTAAACCCTAAACCCTAAACCCTAAACCCTAAACCCTAAACCCTAAACCCTAAACCCTAAACCCTAAACCCTAAACCCTAAACCCTAAACCCTAAACCCTAAACCCTAAACCCTAAACCCTAAACCCTAAACCCTAAACCCTAAACCCTAAACCCTAAACCCTAAACCCTAAACCCTAAACCCTAAACCCTAAACCCTAAACCCTAAACCCTAAACCCTAAACCCTAAACCCTAAACCCTAAACCCTAAACCCTAAACCCTAAACCCTAAACCCTAAACCCTAAACCCTAAACCCTAAACCCTAAACCCTAAACCCTAAACCCTAAACCCTAAACCCTAAACCCTAAACCCTAAACCCTAAACCCTAAACCCTAAACCCTAAACCCTAAACCCTAAACCCTAAACCCTAAACCCTAAACCCTAAACCCTAAACCCTAAACCCTAAACCCTAAACCCTAAACCCTAAACCCTAAACCCTAAACCCTAAACCCTAAACCCTAAACCCTAAACCCTAAACCCTAAACCCTAAACCCTAAACCCTAAACCCTAAACCCTAAACCCTAAACCCTAAACCCTAAACCCTAAACCCTAAACCCTAAACCCTAAACCCTAAACCCTAAACCCTAAACCCTAAACCCTAAACCCTAAACCCTAAACCCTAAACCCTAAACCCTAAACCCTAAACCCTAAACCCTAAACCCTAAACCCTAAACCCTAAACCCTAAACCCTAAACCCTAAACCCTAAACCCTAAACCCTAAACCCTAAACCCTAAACCCTAAACCCTAAACCCTAAACCCTAAACCCTAAACCCTAAACCCTAAACCCTAAACCCTAAACCCTAAACCCTAAACCCTAAACCCTAAACCCTAAACCCTAAACCCTAAACCCTAAACCCTAAACCCTAAACCCTAAACCCTAAACCCTAAACCCTAAACCCTAAACCCTAAACCCTAAACCGCTCTCAAGGGCGGTGGCGGTGGCTTGAAGGCGTTGGTCGAGGTCGAGGAGCTGGGCTTTGATGTCGGCAGTGAAGGCGGAAACGGCGGTGGAGGTGGAGGCGGCGGCGGTGGAAATGTGAGGAAGTTAAGCAGTCAGCGTGCCGCCGATTGCTGAAATGTCGGCAGCAAGGGGGGTCACGTGCTGCTGGAAGGCTTCCGTCAGGATGGAACGGAGTGTGGGGGCGGAGATGGATGGAGCCCAGATCTCGCCGTCGGAGCGCTTGAGAAGGGAGTTGAGGATGGCGTGCTGGAGTTTGGGGCGCTTGCACCCGGGCAGCAGGGTGAGGTGTCGCCAGAGGCGGCCGTCCGGGAGGATGAGGCGATTGTTGTCGTGGTGATGGAGGCACAGGTCGTAAAGGGAAGCGTAGTCCCCGAAGAAGATGCATCGCAGAGCATCGGTCGGAGACGGGTTGGCCCAGTCGTAATCTTCGACCTTGAAAGGCAGGGGCCGAAAGCTCGGTTCTGAGGGGCGTGAGGACCCTCCGGTTGTGTCGGCTGAGCGGGTGCGCTTGGGGTCAGGCGATGCAGATGGCGAGGCGTTAAGCCCGGGAGGTTGCTGGACGACCACCAGTGCACGACTAGTGTCACCGCTGCCTGCCGGACCTGATGGCGGAGCTGCAGCCTGAGCTGCAGACGTATTTTCATTGCTGAGCGCAGCCGCCAGGCTGCGTTGCGTCGAGGCGCGTTTATTCGCCATATATTGCGTTTTAGATTCGGAAAATTATATCAGCATGTGCGTCTTAGAACGACGAAGCGATAGTGATATTCACGGCTAAATTCGGTGCTCAAACGTGAAAGTTATGAGCTCCGACAGCCATGGCTACCTCGTGGCCGGAATTCGATGACCGTCGATTGTTACTAAGCAACAGCTCTAGTTATACAACACGTTACTAAGCAACAGCTCTAGTTATAAGCAACAACTAGGAGTGATTAGGTACGTGGCGTGTGGGCCACGGGCCATGCTCCTGGCAAAACTCGGTTTCGGGGTGGCGTTTCGGGGCACCGGCGTACTACACGGGTCACTGTAGTGCGCGCACCCATTACCAGCGAACACGGCTGGCCTGCAACCGCCATCATTTCATAACCAGACGGCCTGGCCCACACTCCATCCCGTTACCCGATCTTCCAGCTCTTTTCTCACGGCTTCCGCTGCTTCCCTCTGCTCTTTTGCATTCTCCGCCAAGAACCTCGCCTTCTCCTCGTCCAACAATATATACTATAAGAATAATTTCCCCTCTATCGAACGCCATTCAGACGGCCTTTGCTAGCATCTTTTCACCTGCCCCAGCACAAATAAACTATATCCGCTTGCTGACAGCGGCCGATAACGACTGAGAAGTGAACAGGTAACAAAGACTGATCACTAATTTTTTATTTCGGTGCATTTGCTAAGCATTAGCGTATATCTTTACTGGCCGCACTACGCTCGCACCATAGCCACACGCACGCTCCCACTTGATCGCCCACGTCCATCTGGCTGTGTACACTACGTGGCTCTTACCACCAGCCGATTGTAACTTAATCTACGACTTTAGACATCGTTTCAGATCCCCTTAGTAACTTACTACAACGTATCTTACAGCATTGGATCACTGGCACCAAATCTACAGGTGGTAAATTCTCAACTAAGACCCGTCGCGGTATTCTCCCCTGTCGCTGGCAACGGTGGTCGCTGCTCCTCGGGTCACTGAGACTGACCTGCGGCACTGACCAGCGCGTGGCTGACTCACTCCAGGAGTTGGCCCGCGGCGACAGGGACCGCGCACCCTCAGTGGTTCACTGCATGCCTGAGTCCAGGGATACAGCAGTTGTTGGACACGGTATGTCGGCGGTGGCGTGCCGCTTGTGTGACCTCCCTCGGGCAGCTCCTGAGATTTCTCTGACGCCTATGTCCTACGGCTATTCTCAGGTGTGCCGTGCGCCTCGGGATAGGAACCTACCCTTTGATACTGACAGGCCTCCGTTTGATGTGGTCATTTTGCCCGATCCCATCTTTCAGGGTGGGATTTTGCTTAGGTGAGTGCTGTACCGCTGGGCCCGGCGCCATGACGACCCGTGTTTCACGTACTGTGGGGTTCAGTGGGCCTATCCTCCTCCTCTGGGTATCATGGCCTCAGATGCTATTTATGTGGAGTGTCCTGCTGAGCCTGGTGAGACCTATGCAGTGCGCCTTCAGCCCGCTCTTGAGTGGGACGCCCGTCGTCCGGCACCCTTGCCGAGCCATGCAGGGCCTGGACACCCACGAGCACCCTCCTCCGAGGTCTAGTGAGTACCTGGAGACCTTCGGGTCGCGGCAGTGTGCACGGCGGTGGCGTGCACGGGAGATCCGGCATGTGCGCCTCTGGCCTGCCAATGTGGAGCCGCTGCTGGACCTGTTCTTCCCTACGGGCATGCGCTCACGGGTGATCATTGTACCATCGCCTCTTCCTCCGGGCGCTCTGCATGCTGGCTGCTGAGCCCTTCCTCCGGCTTTTCGCCTGCGGTTTCCTGAACTGGGCTAGGGGTCAGGTAGTTCTCACCCAGCACCGGTACTACTGGGCCTTCCTGGGCCTCTTGCCTGACGGTGTCTGGGCCGATGTTTTCCTCACAGTAGATAGGCATGACAATGCAGATGATGTCGCGCACTACCACGCGTACCTGGATGTTCTGATGGCTACGCGCGGTACCTTTCAAACTGTCATATGGAAACTAGATAGAGGGCCTTAGGCCCGACCTGAGGGTGTTGTGCCTCCGGTATGTAGAGTCGCCCTCTGGGTCTGACCAGTTGGTTGGTCGTCCTCTGTCCTCAGTGTGAATATTGTTTCCTACGCTTGCCCTTCCTAGTGCCGTCCCTCCCGGCAAGCCTTTGTGCCAGGCAGTTAGGGGAGCCTCACACCCGGCGTGGTGCTGGTGAACCCTACACCGTTTGGGGTGGACTCGCGGTTAACATGTTTACGCCTTGGACCTTGGATGGCTAGTTGATTGTGTTAGGCTCTAGTTGGGTGCGTTAGGATTTTCCTACCCCTTTTGTTTCCTCCCTGTACGTAGGGAGAGGGCTCCCTACCTTTGTGGGGGGGGAGGTGTAACGTCGCGTAACAACCTAGCTGTTGTAGTTACGGCCGTAAATTTAGGACTTGCGTTTCAGTGGCCTCAGCTAGTCGGTACGGTCTGTGCTGATGACCGTGAGCTTTACTATGCCCACGTGTAGTTCGTATACCTGCGGCCGGTGTTGACTGGGCCTTTGTTGTGTGGTACTGTAGCCTGGGGTATCGGTGCATCAGCGCTGCACCGCATACTTTATGAGTGGTCCTTATCCTTCGTGTAGATGTAGTGGACCAGCGTTGTTCCTGTGTGCGAGGGCCAGGTCGGCCCGAGCATACCTGACCGTTAGTGGTCATTTATGCACGTCCTACCCCTCGTGTTGGCACTCGGCGTGTGTTATGGATTTGTAACACATCTTAGCTTGGGCCATGGCTGGTTAGGTGTTTCCTTCGTAATCCTGAATTGAATTGGTCACGGCAGAAGTTGTTGATGGCATATTATAGTTATACATATGTAAATGCATTGAGATCTGATTCGTCGCGTCCGACTTTCGCACAGGGTAGTTCCTCAACCGGCGGCCTCACTCGTTTAGGTAGAATTAGACGTGGGTCCTTGGGACGTGGTTTAGGTCGCGGTATAGGTAGAGGAGGCGGTAGAGACCCGCGGCGTAACACACACTGCATACTTCTCTTATGGGGATGGATTAGTTAACTAGACGTGACTGCGTGGGGATGGATACATTAGACATAAGCTGCAATGAACATGATTGCGCAGTTTCACCATTCCTACAAGCTTCCTGCTACCGTCACTCATCCATGCAAATTGCCCAAAATCAACTGGTGCAAGCAAGAGCTGTATGTGCTCAGTAATCCCATCATCACGTAAGCACGGGTGTCTGGCCGCGGCCCAAGGTGGGTGCAGCTGTGCACATGGAGTACGGTATCAGTTTATCCCATGTCCACCGCATAATCATTTACGCGGGGACTTTACATGGACAGAGTGGATCAGCGGCTTGAACAAGGATGGAAACGACAAGATGGTCTCCAGTGCATCCTCCATCGGGATCACACTCAGCCGTACAGCTGTCTGGGAACGAGCGGTAAACATCGACCGCCGCCGAATGCGCTTGGCCCTCTCACCACCAAAGAACATGTCCGGCCTGTTCAAGAAGAACTGCAGCACGGACTCACCCAGCAGTGCACCTTCCCCCAGGTCCCATGTCTTCACATCCATCTCAGCACCCGCAGCTTTGTCCCCCGACATGTCACTGGCGGCTGCTAATTTCCCAACCTGAGGGGAGCTTGGCGCGGACACACCACCACTCTGCGCTAGTTGATGACCCGGCGACCTGCGAACTCCACTGGTTGGACTTCGGTGGCTGGCTTCAGGAACCCCCCCCGTCCTTGGAAACAAAGCACTAAGACGGCTGGATGCCGACACATTGAGCTCAGGCGCTGTGCCTACCATGTCTTGCCTCCCGCTCGCCCTCGCATGCGGGCTTTTGGAGGCTAATGTGCTCAGCGTCGCCTCGCCATTGCTGGCCGAACCCTCCGTGCCATCACCGAGCTTGCCCTGGCCAACCGGTGACTGGGTCGGCTCATGATCACTGCCGACGTGCTCCTCGAAAGTGCTGTCGTCATCGTAATCCTGGATGTCCTCCTCCAGGTCGATTGGCAGGGTCCTCAGCGTGAGGCTGCTCGAGGTGCGAATCGAGTGCATGTTCAGCCCTCCACTTTCCGAGCGCTCTGTGCGCTCCAGGTGCGTCTTTGGGGGGGGCTCGGTGTGCTGGCGCCTACACTGCTCATCCGACTGCTGTGAACAAGCCACAACACCCGAAAGGATCACGTACAGGTGGCCCATCCCGCGGCTGCTTCCTTGTTCCAAAATGGCCTGCATAGGTTTAATGTCGTGGATTTCTGCGTGCGCCAGAAAAGCGCGCAGAAAGCTGCGGTCATGGGGCAGCAGCACGCTGCAGGGAGGCGGTGCACAGGAAAAAGAAAGGCCAACTTAGTGAAGGAAAAACAAGCAACATGCAATGTCAGACTATGTACCTGGCGATGCAAGCGATGAAATTACTACAGGCCAGGGCATGCAGGAGCTGCAGGATCTAGGATGCAGCACAACATGCCAAGACAGAAGTGTGCCTGCCAATGACAATTCTTACAATATGCCTACAAGAAATAGCTCACCTGG
>RPFO01000015.1:15000-276830 GCA_009746045.1 Mesostigma viride
TCTCCTTGGATCCCCACCTCTTGTCATAATGCTGCAGCCGGCTCCGCAGTTCCAAAAATGCCACGCACGGGACAACTGGTTGAAAAATTGCACCACATTAAAGGCCTGGTTTCCCGGCCACAATCATGACCGGCTATTCCTCATGGCAAGGCTCTATGGCATTCAAGTTCAAACAGCTCCCACGAATTCCCAGCACTATATTGAAATTTTGTGTGGAGCCTTGACACAAAAGCAGCGACCAGCCACAAGCACCTGTCAGAGCGACCAGCGGAACCCTTTCCTTTACACCAGGTCTCTAACAACAAAGCCCACCATGGAAATATCAAAGAGTACGTGCGTAGTCACAATTTTGAATTATTTCTTTAGTCAAAGAATACAGGTAAGAGCTCCAGAATGACCCCCGACTCTTGCAACAACGGGTCAAATACTGAACAACCTGCGAGTTCGAAAAGCTTACAAAAGTCTTTAAGACATGGTCAACGCAGCAACGCAGTCTTTTACAGTATAGACCAAGGTATAGCACCATCTCTTTCCTGTGTGCGTTAATGACACTAGCTTCAAAGAAAACCATACCTCTCAAGGTAAAGAACTCCATACCACAGTCCGCTGCGCCCTGGTCTTTACTGGGCAAGCCTACAGCATGGATGGCCATGCCTCTGTCTGAACTAACGAGCAGCGTACCCAGCCCCTGCAAAAGATCCTGGCATTCGCAAACCCCAACGTCTTGTTGCAGCATCATCGAACATGTTGCAGCAGCATCCAACATAAGTGGATTAGAAAGAACCCCTAAACCCTATGAAGTAGAGCTTGAAATTTCTAGCCCACTAGCCAATAATCGTGTTGCAACACAAGCACAACAAATAAGAATAAACAAATCGCCATTTTTCATGAAAGCCTGAGTTATCACAATTGACCAAGCACAGCAGAACTAGCACCGAACAACACTCTGAAATCAGCACCGGCCCATATGTGTGCTGGTCCATGGAATAACAACTGCGGGGATGCACAACAGGTCGACATACTTCTGTGATGCGGCGCTGCAGCCAATCCGGCATGTTCGCCTGCGCTTTGAAGAAATCCTGCAGAGCTGCAGTGCGCAAGAAGGCCAGCCGGTCCCGCGCGTGTGCGTCCAGCATTAAGCTGGTGATCTCCGCGAGCACATATGCCATGATGAAGTTGCCCACCGTAATCTGCACGGAGACCCTGTGGTTGGGGATGCAGCAGGATGCGCACGAGCAGGAAGCATGGGTACCGCATACGCAGGAGGGCAACGGTGGTCAAGGCATAAGGCGCAAAAGTACCTTGAATGACATAAAGTAAATGGTAGGGAAGGAGGAGGGGCAATAACTGAGATATTAATTTTGCATGACAGCGGCTGCAGTAGCATGTGACTGGCCGTGAGAGCATCAGGGAAAAGCCACGGTGATGTTTACTCTCCGTTACCTGCAGCCACCAAGGGGGAGCACAGAGCAACCAAGTACTGGATGCAAGTCAAGCCGCTGGTCATCCACAAGAACGTGCCGTTGGCAGGAACCACTCAACACAAGAGGCCAATACACAAGAGATGATGGAACATAAGTTGAGTGGACACATTGAGGGCTGAGGCACCTGTTGCCATGCCATCAAAATGCTGCAAACCGGCATTAGAATGTGAGCATGAATCTGTAGTCATCACTGGCACACCGTTCATGAGAGAATGGGAACAAGGGATGGTCATACAATACAGCACCAACGCATTGCAGAGAAAGAACCCCAGTTTTCTTCCCAAGAATCGGAATGGACAGGAACGATCCCAGCACTGAGCCGTACCTGCTGAGTAGCAAAATGGCACAGCAACCCACGAGTGACAAACGCAATCTCGTGACAGAACACACGCACGTGTCAGAGCAATCAAACATCATGGCCACACTGGTTCACTGCTGCGAACGACTCCAGCCACAATTGTTGCCTGGTGCCACACTAAAGGAGGCACACGCAAGAAGCTTGGCCCCATCCCAGCAACCCCAGGAAGTAACAAGCAGGCTTTCATGTCCATGCGCGCCAAGGATGGCTGCTTTCAAGATGCTCTCGAGAGCACGCTCTCATGAGGCTCGCACAGTTCCACCCTCACACATAGTCCCACTGCCTGATAAATGCAGGCAACTCATTGCCCTGGCGTGGTGCTGACACACACGATGCTTGCACACGCACCAAAGGAATGTCGCTCACTTCGCAGGACAGCGGTGAGGGGATTACAGGCAAATGAGACATGCCCGCATGCTCACTTTACCTGCCAAGACTTCCGCATACTTGAAGCAAACAAGGACACCCAACGAGGTACTCGACGTGTGGTCTCACACAGAGAAAACAAGGATGGACGGTGCAAAGCGCGAAAATCAGAGGCAGAACGTGCAAGGGAGGCATTCTGGGTTTCTACTTTCTTCCCTCTCACTCCACAAAACCTCAACACACATCCCCAGACGCTCTTCTTACCAGATCCGCTCTGGGACTGTATTTCCAGGATGGACGTCCCCAAAGCCGACCTGCCAGTAAGTCCAGGGTGTTCGCACCACGACATGCCAAATATTGGCAGGCACAAGGCAAAGCCATGGGCAAAGCTCAATGCTGCTGCAAGGAACAGATCCATCAGGTAAGTGCTCAAAGAGGAGGCATGCGTGTGACTCCAACATCGCTGCAAGAAAGGGAGCCCGAGGCATGGGGACACCGACAGTCCACTAGGAACAAGGAGAGGTAGAACATAGGGCCATACCGTGCAGTACACAGGAATCAACAGTGACGTACTCCAGCAATACGGGGCGACCGCTCCCGGCAATATGGAATAGCAGTACCCAGGACTGAAAAATGCCAACATCTAGGAACACTGGCAACCGCCCCACCCAGGTTTGAAGAGATGCGGTCGTGGAGAAATGCGCGCATAGCACTTCGAGGCATGAATGCATGGAAAGCAGGCAGCATGAACTGGGTAGCATGCAGCGGCACACCGCGCCAGATGAAGCATAAACCAGGCACCCGATAGGCACACAAGGCCTGTCTGACACGCCCAGAAAGTTCTCACCCATGCTGAGGGCATGAACCCGACCCAGAAGCAAGAGCTAGCTATGTGCCGGGTCCCAAGTGCTGCAGGCCCGCAGCTGGCAGCACTCATATGCCGAAACGCGGGGGGAAAGGGGGGAGGGGGGGGAAGCTTAAGATACCGCACTTAACGTACAGGGACCGACTTTCAAGGGTAACACAAGCCCAAATAAGACATTATCAACCCCTAAGGTGTGCCCATCAACCACGAAATCACCGCACTGCAGCCCTGACGCTGGCCATGCAACATAGTACACCTTCAGGGCAGTGCTTTCAACCGCAATTAGCAGCGCCAGGCAGCACATAGACATGCTACCCACCTAAACATGCAAAAAAGTTCATACTACTATTAGTACACGCTGCTTGTCCTGCCCCAGTGTGACATGCTGAGTTCTCCTTGTCCCCCCTTCTCTTCTTTCCCTCCGGTTTCCCATCCCACTGTTCATGTCAAACAACTATGTTACCTAAAGAAAAAAAGCACAATACGACAATCGGAGAACTAGGCGACACATGCCCCAGAGCACACAGCAGCAGGATGCCTCAAAAATGAGCACATGCATGCCATGGCGTGCCCACTAGCAAAGGCCCCAACCTGAGCTTGAGGCAGCATCCACCAAAGACACGTGGCGGCTGCGGAAGATGAGGACCTTGAAATTGGCTGCCCACCACAAACCCCCAGACCCCCACTTGTGGCTTGGTCCACTGTACTAGTTTGTGACCCATGACGCAGCCATCACCAGCAATTTGCACGCAATACAAAGGAATGAGGGTAGACACGGGCTGCGATATGGTACGCATGCCCTTGTAAATGGGCCAGGGTAGCGAATTTTCACAAGGGCAACACAGAATCCAAGGGGGCGGGGTGCCACTGATGGTAGGCGCCGTGGAACATGCCGTACACTGGTGATTGCGATGAAGGCAAAGTAGAGGGCGCTGATGTACTGCTGCGGGGGGGTGCCCTCGCTGATGGGGACGGCCATGTTGTCGTTGGTCACCATCTGGCCATAGATCCACGCGCCGTCCGGGTTGGGCGGTTGCAGGCGTGCCACATAGTAGAACATGCACGCGGAGAAGTGGGTGAAGAGCAGCATCTGTGGCCAGAAAACAGGGCAGGGCACAGGAAACAAGCATGAGTGCGTGGTGTGGACAAAAGTGAGGATTACATTGAGTTGTTAGAGGAGGTTGGGAAAGGAGAGGGAGAAAAACGTGGGTGGAAAAGGGGTGGGGAGACAAACACATGGTGGGTTGTCTCCTTGACATGGTGGGGGGGGAGGAGAGCTGTGTAATGCAAGGGGAAGGGGGGACAGGGGTGAGGGGCCAGCGTGCAAACGAGGGGCGAAGGAGGGAGGAGGGCAAGAGAGAAGGCGCAGGACGGAAACAAGCATGCCTTCCCTTGGTATGAGACGACAGCCTTGAGCAGTAAAAGGGATAAACATGAAAACAACATGATGTCCACAAGACAACCACAGCTGGACTGTCTGTCACAAACCACTTGGAGAAGAAAAAGCATGAGCCATCCCACAAGGCCGCATGCTACCCACCGTGGTCAGACCCCCACTTCCAAGGATGGCCACTGGCTGGCTGGAAAAGCAACCAGGAGCATGCTGAGACCACGCCAACTGTCCTGGGAGGGGGCTCACCCCTGCAGCTGTCAAACAGCCTAGAATGATGGGCATTCAAGCCAACCATTGCGGAAAAAAATTTCAAACTGCTTGCGCGAAAACCCTTTCGGCCAATACTATGGAAGCCAAGCGCACTCAGATGTGCTGCCACATGGTAGTAGCTCATCACATCCCCTGCTCCGACGCAAGCGTTATTGCGATGGAAGAAAAATCACCCGCAAGCAAATGATAAACGTGACCGTTCCTGGCCCCTGCTGGCTTTGGGGGAGACTTGAGTAAAAGGGGCACTGGTCGTTCATTCAGGCGGGGTGAATGCAGAGAACTAGCATCCTAGAAACATGCCATGTCTGCACGCACCCAAAGAGAGCTGATGCCGACTTTCCCCGCGACGTACATGAACCCCGCAGGGTCCCACCGAAAGAACCTCTGCATCCTGTTGAGTCGCATGACCTGGCCAGGGCGGCATAGGACACAGGGGGCCAACCAAACAAACATCATCGACTGCCGCTGTGAGCCAGGTTTGCTCTCTAATTAAGTGAACAGTTAGTCCATGCTTGTCTAACCACTTCCTGCTTAGGGGGGGGGGAGTCTGTTAGTCCATGCTTGTCTAACCACTTCCTGCTTAGGGGGGGGGAGTCTGAAGGGCTGGCTGCTACGTAGGCCTCGCATGGCCGTGCAAGGTCACTGTAGAGAACACCTCAGAGAACACGGCAAGGAATCAGTCAAGTTCACGGGTATGGTTGGGACAGGTCCATGGCGTGTATAGGATATGGGACGGCTAGCGCTATAGAGGACTGATGTGGGCAAAGCACAACACAGCCAGAGGCCCACTTGCAGACACGCAAAGCAGGCGAGCTGGGGCCTGCCAAACCATTCCACCCCTGCTGCTCCTGCTAGACCTCCCGCTGCGATGACATCTGACTAGGGTTTGGTCCCGGCATTTTCGGTCGTAGCGAGTACAAGTCTTGGGAGTGTTTTCCTAAAAGACAAGTACAAGCAACGGAAGTACTCGAGATTTTCCAGCTCCACGAGTACCGGTACCGGGAGTACTCGACATTGTCCAAGTTCGCAAGTACCGGGACCGAGTTTCATCCCAGGTCCTCGGGTACCTTTACAGTAGCCTTGACTCTTACAAAAGTGCCACGTGGCACTCACATGTTTGTCGATAGTCGAGCAAATTGAAGTCCTGGACCAGGACATGGAGGGTTTGGCGAGTACCGGGACTGACCTAATTTTTGCGAGTTCCGGTTTTGCGAGTTCCGGTACCGGTAGTTCCAAATGGAGCGAGTAGGAGTACCGGGAGTACTCAAAAGATTTATGCGCTACAAGTACGGAAACCGGGAGTACTCCGAAATTCAGGTTTGCGGGTACCGGTACCAGGATTACTCGAACTTTGCAAAATGGCGAGTACAAGTGTCCGGGATCCCGGTACTTGACTACTTGTCCTGGCATGTGCACTCAGTACTTGTTCTCGTATTCATGACCCAGCCCTAGTTATCTGCACGTAAGTGCGCCTGCTTCCAGGCCCCGGTGTGGTACTTTCAAACCCCATGCGGGTTGTCCTACCAGCATACCTGACGCCTGGATGGGGACCATGGAGCACCGTCTGGTGGCCAGGGATGAATCACTGGCCATCTTAAGCCCATCGCGTGTCCTGGGCTTGTGAGCCCTAGACAATGCTTTGAGGGCTCCCAAGAAAAGCACGTGCATGATAAACTAAGCTGACTGATGGTGATTGTTGTTTAGGCAGGAATGACTTCAAACAAAGACGAAGCCCATCATTCGACATTTTCCGCATAGCAAAATATGCTGTTTCGAGTTGACAATTGGTTATCAACCTTTGGCGCAACGAGCGCGACCAAGAACTGCCTGGATCTCAACTAGAATCGCTGACAAAAGACTAAGCCTATGTACGACTTTTGATAGTAAAGTTTGTCCAGGTCCGATCAGGGTTGGGTTGTACACGTCACGCCTGCTGAGCGGGAGGTCATACGCATGTCATACCAAGTCTGAACCAAGGATCCGCTTTCGTTGTCTGCTCCGAAGTTCTTTCGAGTGTGCGAGCACCGTGACCAACTGTGACTACCGAACTGAGCGCCATGTGTTCAAGCCCAGCAAGTGTGTTACGACCCGATCCATTTCTTGCCGAAGAATGAATGCATGGAATTTTCAGTTATGAAGATGCATGGAATTTTCAGTTCTGAGCACTTGTCTGCAAAAAGCTCTTGATTTACCGATTTGTGACTTAAACTTGCTTCTCAACAAAAATTGTTATGCAGAATCTCTCGACTACCCCTTGGTCCAGAACCGGGGTGGCTCTGACGGCACCCCCCTGGGTGATTGACGCGTCTCAACGCGACGTTGACCCCCCCCCCCCCCTGCGTTCCCAACGCGCGATGACATGATGACGCGTCGGAGATCAAGATCAGGACTTGGCCGCTGGCAGTGTGCGTAGTACCAAAAGGTAGCCATACGTGTAACAAAAATCTTCGTACAATAATTAAGCGTACACCAATAAGGGCCACTACGGTATCTGGCGAATATCAACCCTGGACATCGGCTTCGCGTCGCTTTCGCGTCGAATTTCCCCCTGAGTTTCTGACAGTCGGTTTTGCCCCCCAAGTTCCTGACTTTTGAGCCGTCAGAGCCAACCTGGATCCAGAACACATAATATCATAATGATACTGACAGACTATCAAATATTGAGCGTGTACCTGAGCGTGGCAGCCCGAGCAAGGCCCAAGAGGGGGATCGATGGTCGGAATAACAAGGTGGGGAATGACATCGGGTTGTCAGGCGGCGTACAAGGCAAACTTCTGTCAAAAGTACAACGCACACCTGGATTTCACCGTTCCGATCAGTCTAGATCGCACCTTGAAAACACGAAGAAGACCCAACAGCTTTACGCCCTCTGCGCGCTTGTCTGAATTCCACCCGATCAGGTCGTAGGGCAAGCTGCCGAGCAGGTCTGGCAAAAACCAAGTTCTCAGGTAGCGCTGCGCCACCTGGGTGTGACAGTTGGCAGCAGGACAGCTCAAAGCCACGCGAAACCAGTCAACTTGTGCAGGTAGCCTGCTGTGATCCGCATCACTGGCTCAGGAACATAAGTGACAAACGATACATTCCCAGCACGTGCGTACACCTTACATATCCGTTCGCATCTGCTTCGCACACCATAATGACCCATCTCAAAGCATCTGTGCATCCCACACTCCAACCCCAATACACAAAGCGTGAATGATCTCCCCTACGCTTTCCTCCCCTATGCTTCCTTGTCCGCGCAGTCAGCATCCTGGAACAAGCACGTTCGTTTAGTGCACGGTAAACAAAGAGAGAGAGCGTGGATTCAAGTACAGGATCAAATCTCCAGGAGACATGGGGTGGCTACGGTTGGCCACGCCCACACATGGGCAGAGAAGTGAGCCGGCAGGCCCATGACAGGGCAAATGAAAGGCTGGAGTTGCATGGATGGGAGAGGCAACAACACATGGCAAGCCGTACATTGAAGGTTATGAGACATCCAAACTTTCAAGAAGCAAAAATCAAGAAGACAGTGTGACACCTCCAGCAAGACTACTTGGCATTTTTTTACAGTAGGCCATTTCCAGTCAGTCAGTACTTACAACCAAACTTTGTGATGTACACGTGGCAGTAGTAGTGCAAAAGCAGGAGCAAGGTGGTGGGGTCAAGATGCACCGCCCTGGCTTGGAAGAATACCTCGCAAATGACAATATGATGCGCAGTGCATTGATGCGCATATTCCACCCCCTGCATTCACGGCTCATCTTTGGGGCCCGCTTACTGGAAAAGTGGAGGCTGTTCCCCCCTGCATCCACATTGTGTATTATATTATTTTCAAAATCTATGGGTGAAAACACCCTGGAATGTTTCAAACAAGTGTTATGCTGACGCATGCGACACAGCAAGATTCTGACAAAATATTCATGACGATGATGAATAATAAATACCTGTTTGGTTATTATTCAATATTACGATACCTGGTTACTCGAAAGTATTTGATTACTCTAGCATTGTTTCCATCATTTTAAAAAGAGTGAAGGACAAGGTAT
Source organism: Mesostigma viride (assembly GCA_009746045.1). NCBI lineage: Eukaryota > Viridiplantae > Streptophyta > Mesostigmatophyceae > Mesostigmatales > Mesostigmataceae > Mesostigma > Mesostigma viride. The sequence goes on from RPFO01000015.1 coordinate 23,765, forward strand.
ACAGGACATACCTTGCGGGGAGCCATCTCAACTGCGGTCATCCCAGGCTTTTGTGGCCCACCGGGGATGCTGGAGTAGCTGATTACATAACCCAGCCTAAAATTCAGGATGGTGTCAAGCAAAAAATACATATCCATGGTCAAAAAGAAGATTTTCCAACCGTCTCCTGTGTCCGGCCCCCAGGCGACCTCGACCGGGATAAGGAACCCTGTCACGATTGCAGACGTTAGCAAGATGACCTCGTAATACAACCGCCATCTGCTCAATGGGTGAAACATGGGGAATCGCCATCGAGGGAGGCGGCCCGAGCTTGCATTCAAATTAGAGGGGTTGTAGTCCGTGTTGAGGCCAGTTTCCGAAAGCCTGGCTTTCGCGGACAGAGGCGTCAATGACATTCCCTTGCCACCGTCTGCCATGCAGCTAATCCTGTCAATGACGAGAAACGAGGACTCAACTGTGCTGGCTATCCGGGCATGTAATACCAGCGCTAGGCTATCCGAAGAAAATTGTAAGCAGAAATGCCGGCCAAGATCTCAGCTGGTTTCTGGCTGATCCAGCCCCATCGGGTCCACGGGCTTCGCTATGGTGGGCTACTAGCTAGCTGGTCTCATGAATTGTGGTGAATTGACCATATTCATTTTCAGGTGGAATTGACTTGTCGGACGATTTGCCATGACCCAACTGGTGTACCGCGGAGGCGTGGGAAATAAACTGAACTGAACCGCTGTAAGGCGAGCACGTGGCAGCGCAGCGCACCGCATCAGATTCTGTGTTTCTGACCGCACATGCGAGATCTTGTGAGCTCACGTGTGTACCAACGTATCACAACTGGCACTAGTTAGTTAGTTAGTTGAATCCGACGCCGCACAGTCTATCTCTGATGTGCACCGGACTCCTGCCGCCACCGGCCCTCCGCCACGCCGGCTAGGTAACCCTGGCTGTCAAGGTCTCCGCTTACCGGATCACTGTGTGCCACCATACCTGCCACGAGCCCTTGCTGCACCAGACGACTTGTACGACCCCAAACAAGTGGACGGCAGGGCCAGGAACCCCCGAAATTGCATTGGGGTCTCCAGTTGAATTGGCGTCCCATCTTGCTCATGTTATTAGTGTTGGTAGTAGTAGCTGTTGTTGATGTTGGTTGTTGCATGCTGTGAGTGGTGGATGTGGTAGGGTCCCCATTTCCAATGTTGCGACACAATCTTATACACTGTCTTACTTTCCTATGCTCCCTGTATACACGCCCTGCGGTCCCCTTGCGTCCCACCACCGACCACTCCCTACCAGCACCCCGACACCTACGTAGTTCCCAACCCGCATGTGCCCCTACTGACTACCCGTATGTCCGTGACCACCAACTGCACTCGAGTAGCCCACATCCCTCCTTGGCATCATCCGCCCCGACCACCACCCGCCACCCCATACATAACGAACCTGTTGCGTCCCGGCCCTCAGAGCGGGCGCAACAATGGAATAAATTATGTATTTTGGCTTGTTGTCATAGTCCGTAGGACTTTGGGACTCATTTCGGGACTTAATTTGGGAATTGTCCCTTGGTCAGGACTTTTGTATGGAACTATGACAGTTTGTGTGATTCGGAGCAGTTATTTTGGGCCTAGGTTGTTGTATGCGTGTATCTTCTAGGGGCCGGTGCAGTCGCGCCGCGCTGCGTACTTTATAGCTAGTTGAGATGTTGTACTCATGCGAGGATTCTGTAGGCCAGGGTCGATGTCGACCCGAGGATCCTGTGTGGACCGCATGCTTGGGATGGTCGGCGCCATGTCGGCGCCCCTTGCCAGCTTGGTGGCAGACCTAGGTGAAATTGGTCCGAGGACGAGAGTCTCGTCCTCTTGGTTTGATTAATGTTAAGTGCGATGACGCCTTCATGTTAAACCTGGGGCAACTATCCATTTGTAATTGGTCTTGCTAGCCATTATAAGTGTGTATTAATTAGCTTGGCATCAAGTCGCGGTGCCAGATATCTCACGACCCAGTCGTGAAGCGCAATCTGCATTAGGCCACCTTGAATCTTCCTAATTCAGGCATGGTTGATCTTTCGCTACGTAGCTCAGGTTAGGTGTCTGGGCTGGGACGTAACACTGGTTATCGGAGGGAAAATGTGCTGGAGAGGTTAGCTAACTCTCGCGGAGAGGGCTAGTGTAGCCAGTTAGGAAACCAAGGCGGAGCTTGGTGTAGATAGAGGTTCCTGTATTCAACGATTGCTGACAGGTCGGCGACCAGCCCATAAGGGATTCAACGACGATTTAGACAGCGAGCGGCCAGTCAGGGATACTCGGCGGGGCCAGCCATGGGCCTGTGGTGAGGTGCTATCGACAGTAGCGGCCATTACCCTGTTTTCAACGACACCTGGTGGCGGCCAGAGCTCCCGCTTTCAACGACACCAGGTGGCGGCCAGCTCAGGGGTTCTCAACGATATCGACGATGGTATGTCACCTAGTTTAGATTTCTTTTCTTAGACGCTTGCATTCTCTCCGGGTCCGCACGCGTAGGGGGATTTATGTTAAATGTCGTACTCTCTATAGGCGTGTATAAGTCACTTGTGCCAATGGACGTCGCTGAGACGCCCATCGTTGTTTGACCTGCAACGGGTCCCAGTGAGAGAGAGAGAGAGAGAGAGAGAGAGAGAGAGAGAGAGAGAGAGAGAGAGAGAGAGAGAGAGAGAGAGAGAGAGAGAGAGAGAGAGAGAGAGAGAGAGAAAGAGAGCAACCACGTACTATAAATCTATATATATATATATATAAAATATAGAATTACTTACAGCAGAGTGAAATCACTCAAACCAAAGCAAACGCCCAGCTATAAAACTATATACAGAGCCATGTCAAAGCTCTATACTACGATAAGACCAATGGAAACGCCTAACGGGAGGAACCTAATAGCCCTGCTGCACCGCAAAATCAGCCCGCGTACGGCGGAGCATGATGTCAGCCATGGCCCGAGTCAGCGCCACCGACAAGCGCTGACGCCAATATGACGTCCAGGTCCGCGCCGACCATGGGGCCCGCTGGCCCTCCAGGTCCAGCCGGTCCTCCCGGAGCCGGCAACACTCCTTGAAGAAGGCGGAGGTCAGGGGCCCCATGGCCCCAAACTCCTCCAGGACAAAGGGCACCACACGATGGTGCCCGACGTCGCCGTAGGCCAGGAGCTTGGCCCGCTCCGCCCGGTCCGCCGTGTAACCTGCCGTGAGGGAGGCCCCAGCCACGTGGCTAAGAGCCAAGGGCCGCGCCACCGAAACATCAATAAGGAGATGCCGGCCACCCCCCTCAAAGTCCAGCACCACGATGTCAGGCCGGTGGTTGGGGGAATAGAAGGCAGCGCCATCCGCATCCTTGGACCGGATGTTCGCGTGGGGGAAAACCGACCGAACCATGGCGAGCACCACCGTCAGGAGGACAGACTGTGTGCAAATACAAATACCAATTCTGATTCTGTTGGCCCCCCATGCAGGCAAGGTAGTGAGTCCCCGTGGGATCCAGCAGCTGCCCACAGCTACCACAAGGCCGCCCGGCCGGAACAAGAGGCTGCGGGGCAAATAGCTGGTGCCGGAGCGCCACCGAGTAGATATATATATTCAGGGGTGTTCAAGGAGTGTTGCCGGCTCCGGGAGGACCGGCTGGACCTGGAGGGCCAGCGGGCCCCATGGTCGGCGCGGACCTGGACGTCATATTGGCGTCAGCGCTTGTCGGTGGCGCTGACTCGGGCCATGGCTGACATCATGCTCCGCCGTACGCGGGCTGATTTTGCGGTGCAGCAGGGCTATTAGGTTCCTCCCGTTAGGAGTTTCCATTGGTCTTATCGTAGTATAGAGATTTTACATGGCTCTGTATATAGGTTTATAGCCCGGGTTGGTCAGTACGCCGTACGGAGCCGCAAAAATACGGGAAAACGTACACTGAAGGCCTCCGCCGTATATACGCGTACTTTACTTCAGAATACGCGGTTTGGACTTGGAATTTTTCGTTGGTACCAAGCGGGCAGCGGGCACTGGCGCGGTGCCCAGGTTCTGGGCGCGGCGCGTTCACTGCACATTTGAGATTTTTACTACTAGAAGTAGATGCGTACAGTTCTTTCCATAAAGCGCAAGCCTTGCAAAATCTTTGGCCGGTAGGAGACAGCTAGGACTAGGTACATAACGCATAATGCCAGCAAATGCCAGCTGTGCTACTGAGTACTGACGGTGTAATGCAATATAGCGACGACGAGGCCAGTGCGACTGTGCGACAGTGTGCAGCCATTTTCGATTTGCAGCCATGAAGAAGAAAGGGCCTGAATGGGACTTGGTTCTCGAGAAGAAAGAAGCAGTCACAGATGCTGTTAGTAACAAAACGCAGTTTGTGTCGAATACTTTCTGCTCATTTTGCAACAAGAAGTTCTCATACGGGGCGGGGGCAATCAGCGTATTCCGAGTCCGTGCACACTTTGCCGGAATCGCAGGGGAAGGGATGTTACCCTGCGACAAAATTCCACCGAATATCCGGAGCAGGTTTCTCAGGATTGCTAACAACAAGTTGCAGAAGTCAGACGCCAAGAAGCAGCACAAGTTGAACAGGGCAATGGCGGAGATGGGAGGGGCTGCGCCGGCTGACTTGTCGTCGGTTCCCAGCAAAGGCCAGCTGAGCATCACCAAATGGCTGGTTCCCGTCGACGAGAAAGGTGTCCAGCTGCTGGCTGCCGAATTTTTCATCGAGAACGGCATTGCCTTCAATGCGGCTGAGAGCGCCTCTTTCAAGCAGATGGTGGCCGGCATGATCCAGTACAAAGGAGGGCACGTCACCCCTCCTTCTCGGAAGTTGTGTCTTATGTCCTCTCATGCATTATATAGTGGATGGCTTTCCTTACAATTAACTAATTAATTGATTCCTTACAGTTCCCGTTGCAGTCTGCTCCCCCCAGCATTTAACAAATCATAATCAGATAGGATTGCAGGGCATAAATTGATGGAAGATGTTAATAAATAAGCATATACACCAAATTTCAGTTGCAATAACTGCATGACCATCATCAAGGAGCGTGCTAATTGGGTGACTGACAATTGGACCACAAAAACTGTCGCGTATTTTACCGCCGCGTATTTTACACCCCCCACGTATAATACGCGTATTTTAGGTCCGCGTATTATACCCCGTACCCGTATTTGCCAACCCGGTTTATAGCTGGGCGTTTGCTTTGGTTTGAGTGATTTCACTCTGCTGTAAGTAATTATATTATTAATATATATTAAAAATATAATTACTTACAGCAGAGTGAAATCACTCAAACCAAAGCAAACGCCCAGCTATAAACCTATATACAGAGCCATGTCAAAGCTCTATACTACGATAAGACCAATGGAAACGCCTAACGGGAGGAACCTAATAGCCCTGCTGCACCGCAAAATCAGCCCGCGTACGGCGGAGCATGATGTCAGCCATGGCCCGAGTCAGCGCCACCGACAGGCGCTGACGCCAATATGACGTCCAGGTCCGCGCCGACCATGGGGCCCGCTGGCCCTCCAGGTCCAGCCGGTCCTCCCGGAGCCGGCAACACTCCTTGAAGAAGGCGGAGGTCAGGGGCCCCATGGCCCCAAACTCCTCCAGGACAAAGGGCACCACACGATGGTGCCCGACGTCGCCGTAGGCCAGGAGCTTGGCCCGCTCCGCCCGGTCCGCCGTGTAACCTGCCGTGAGGGAGGCCCCAGCCACGTGGCTAAGAGCCAAGGGCCGCGCCACCGAAACGTCAATAAGCAGATGCCGGCCACCCCCCTCAAAGTCCAGCACCACGATGTCAGGCCGGTGGTTGGGGGAATAGAAGGCAGCGCCATCCGCATCCTCGGACCGGATGTTCGCGTGGGGGAAAACCGACCGAACCATGGCGAGCACCACCGTCAGGAGGACAGTGTGCAAATACAAATACCAATTCTGATTCTGTTGGCCCCCCATGCAGGCAAGGTAGTGAGTCCCCGTGGGATCCAGCGGCTGCCCACAGCTACCACAAGGCCGCCCGGCCGGAACAAGAGGCTGCGGGGCAAATAGCTGGTGCCGGAGCGCCACCGAGTAGTGGCTGGGAGCCAAGGCGAATGGGGGGGCCATGGGAAGAGCACGAAGGTACGCCGAGCCCACACTCCGCAAGGAAAGCGAGAACAGCCACGCACGTCCCTGGGCGTTGAGGTCCGCGAAAAGAGCGATCCAATCAGCCGTGTGCAGAATACCCGCGTAGGTTAATATATATTCAGGGGTGGCCGGCATCTGCTTATTGACGTTTCGGTGGCGCGGCCCTTGGCTCTTAGCCACGTGGCTGGGGCCTCCCTCACGGCAGGTTACACGGCGGACCGGGCGGAGCGGGCCAAGCTCCTGGCCTACGGCGACGTCGGGCACCATCGTGTGGTGCCCTTTGTCCTGGAGGAGTTTGGGGCCATGGGGCCCCTGACCTCCGCCTTCTTCAAGGAGTGTTGCCGGCTCCGGGAGGACCGGCTGGACCTGGAGGGCCAGCGGGCCCCATGGTCGGCGCGGACCTGGACGTCATATTGGCGTCAGCGCTTGTCGGTGGCGCTGACTCGGGCCATGGCTGACATCATGCTCCGCCGTACGCGGGCTGATTTTGCGGTGCAGCAGGGCTATTAGGTTCCTCCCGTTAGGCGTTTCCATTGGTCTTATGGTAGTATAGAGCTTTGACATGGCTCTGTGTATAGGTTTATAGCTGGGCGTTTGCTTTGGTTTGAGTGATTTCACTCTGCTGTAAGTAATTCTATATTTTATATATATATTCATTGAGAATGATAGATTACGGAGGTGAGATAGGCATGCAACATAAGGAAAAAATCGATAACTGGGAGAATAACCCTGAAGAAATTAATAGTAATCTGACACAGACATCCAAGGATCACGCCAGCGGCACAAGGTACAACTAACTATACATCACAAAACTACACGCACGTATATATATAAGGTCATATTATATATATTATTATATATATTATTATATATAAGGTCATATATATAAGGTCATATTGGCGTCAGCGCCTGTCGGTGGCGCTGACTCGGGCCATGGCTGACATCATGCTCCGCCGTACGCGGGCTGATTTTGCGGTGCAGCAGGGCTATTAGGTTCCTCCCGTTAGGCGTTTCCATTGGTCTTATCGTAGTATAGAGCTTTGACATGGCTCTGTATATAGGTTTATAGCTGGGCGTTTGCTTTGGTTTGAGTGATTTCACTCTGCTGTAAGTAATTATATTTTTAATAATATATATAAGGTCTGAGTACTAGTGCTATGTTCCCTAAGTAGTGTAATCCCCGGCCTCTATTGTCTGCTAGGGCCAATAGTCAGATGGGAAAAGGTTACTGTTAATGCTGTCCCCGCCTCCTGACTGCTGTCTCCCTTGCTGTGAGTGGGTGGCTTAGAGCATTCACGAGTGGTGTGCAGACCCTCAGGCAATGGCATATGCTCCCTAATAAACCTATCTGCATCTACTATATTATCAAACCCCTTCCACTTAGCATTAGAGCTCTTAGACAGTATCTTATCTTTAATATGTTCTTCACACGTCTTCCAACTATAAAACATGGCTGGTCTACCCTCCCCCCCGTCATGGGCCACTGCATAGTAAGGAAGCCCAGATTGTCCACCCTTGTTTATTCTTCGCTTTAATTTCTTTCAAAGACATATTGCATATTAGTAGGCTAGCAGAAGCTTGCAAGAAGGAGAAAAGGGGTTCCCAGGAATACCTCTAAGTGCAGTGACGTTACCACATAACGCAACGAGGAAGAAGGACAGAGTCTAACACGGCACACGCACAAGCTCTACGCGAGCAGGTGCACAATACGCTATACTCCCCTCAGCGGGGCTCACAGAGGTAGACCCCGTCAACATAGTCGGCAACAGCCAGACGGTATCCATCCCATTAGCGCCTTTGCTATTTCACTGCCCTGTTGCTAGTTTCACGTCGACAGGTGCATTTGAGTGCGTTGATTATTATTGCTTTCCAGCAGTATTTACGCATTAGCGAGGCGCTTGGGCTGCGGGTTCGGGATGTGGCTCATCCCGGCCACCCCCTTCTCGAGCCAGGGCCCATGGTCGGTGCCCTTGTGCTGCGCAACCCCAAAACTGCGCAGGGGGCGGCCCAGCACGTCCTCGTCCGGGATCCACTTTCTTTGTGGCTCCTGCGACGTCTGACGGCTGGCCAGCCCCCAGATGCACTCCTCTTTCGGGGCTTAACGTACAGCCAGGCTAGGCAGCAGTGGGAGGCTGTGCAGGCCCGCATGGGCATCCCAGGGATGTTTTCTTTTCACAGCCTCCGGCATGGGGGGGCGACGCACGACGCCATCGCTGGGGAGTCGCCGGAGGCCATCCAGCTGCGCGGCCGGTGGGCTTCGGCCCTCTCGGTCACGCGCTACATTGGCCTCCTGGGGCGCGACATCCCACCCGCCCTCTGGGCTCAGGCCCTGGCTGGGTTTTGACCCAGCGGCTTTCCGGCGCCACTTCGGTGGCGTCGAGTTTTGACGTCCTCCTGTCTTTATCTCTCGTTTTTTAGCTATCAACTGACCTCACCCTTGTGTGGGAGGTCAGGGGGGAAATGGCTTAACTAACCCGAGGGTGAACCTGGGTTGGGACAAAGTACCCCCATAGCTAGGTAGTTTAAGTTTTCTTTTTTGGCATGTCCTACGTATTTTTCGGCTGTTAGCCATGTAAGGAGATGTGGGTAGAGCAGGGGCACAGCTGCTGTGGGCTGGCCCTGCACATTCACATAGTGTGCTCACCCTAGCATACAGATGGCCGTGTTGCCATCTGGTAGACATGTCTGTGTTATTCCACCGTATAGAGCTAGCACACATATTGTAATAAATTTGATGTTTTGTGGTGATGCATGCAAAGCAAAGCAAGGCCAGAAATGGATTTGGTGAGCTATGCTCATTTTATCTATGACTAACCTGCTGAGCGGAGAATGCAACGCCGTATAGCACCAAAAGAAAAAATAATTTTAGAAAAAATATTTTTTGTGCTGGCACCCGTACCCCAGCCACCCAGGTAGGGGTTGGCAGGAGAGGTGGTTGCTATAAAAGGTGGGCTTCCATTCTAGGGAAGCAGGTTGTTTCTTTTGCCTCCCACCCACCCACCCTGGCAAAAGGGGTCGAGCAGGGGCACAGCTGCTGTGGGCTGGCCCTGCACATTCACATAGTGTGCTCACCCTAGCATACAGATGGCCGTGTTGCCATCTGGTAGACATGTCTGTGTTATTCCACCGTATAGAGCTAGCACAAGTAAGCTTTTTTTAGAACGCTTATAGCACCTAAGGAAATTTTTTTTCATGGTCATGTATATACTTTCCTGAAAGCCCATAAATCAAAGGATTTTTTGAGCTACTCAGACCTACAAAATGCTAACTCATTAGAGAGATACACTGGTTTGAATACAGGGGGGTCTGACCATGACCGCAATTTCTTGACCCTAGGTCACAAGTCATGTGCTTATTCACAAATGGTTCATGAAAAAAATCTGGCTTCTTGCACGAGCTATGGGCAACATATGCAGGCTCTGTGAAACAAAACTCAGGCCCATTGGGCCACTGGAGCTATTTTTCATTTGCATCACAATTACAACGCAGTACAACGCAGTGGGAAAAATGAGAGCCCTTCACAACATGACGAAACGACACGAGCCCCATAAACGGGGCCATAGTAGTTAACGCCAAGCGCATTGGCGTGTTCCTGATTCGGCATATCTCTGCGATTCCAGCGGCACCGGAACGAGTTCATTCCGACAAGCATCAAGAAAGTTATGGTGTTCCGACTTCCCGGTCGCGCGCGAGCGCGAGCCGGCTGTTCTTAATTCTAAGTCGTGCGTGAATATGTGCCGACGGCATATGGGGTCGACAGTAGTTCCTGGGCTGACAGGAATTAGATACTGAACCTACGACGGTATTGGATTAATACGTCGTACGCAGGAAATAGGAACCTTAACCTGTGGTCTGTTGGTACCGCAGGCTTAGTCCTGGACTATTGGGTGCAGACGCAATAATCACTGTGGACTGTGCTCTGTGGTCACTGTGCATGTATGGCAGACCTACTGTATAGGATCTGGGCGCTGTACAGGTTGTTAATACTGTACCGGGGGTGTTAATACTGAGCAGGCCATACGAGGCTGCTCAGGCCTAGCAAAGCACAGTGCACAAGTATATAAAGAATAGGCCAGTGCCAATTGGTCATCTCTTGCGAGCCCGCCTCACGTGTGTTGCCTTGACTTGGCAAACTCGTGTCTAAGCCTCAAGTGTCTGAGCGCTGTAACATTATCCCATTTTAACAAAGCTCCGTTCCAACCACATTCACACATTGCTGCATTGCAACCATATCCTTATTATACATTGCGTTTAAAAACGTTAACTCAAATTACAAGCAGTCTCGACGGAACGACCAGGAGGGTTGTTGCTGTGTGCTGCGTGCAGCGTTGACGACGTGGTGAAACTCGTCGGGTGTCGAATGGTGCAGGAAGAACAACGGCAGCAGGATTTCCGGTTTTCTTGGCAGTCTGCTGGTGGTTCCATATCGCCTGAATTGCGTCGTGTTGTTCGAGATTTATCCTTATTGCTTGCAGATCGGCCACCCGTTGATCGCAACTTTGAGCAATTCGTCGACGACCAGGTCGAGGATTGGGAGGGCATTTTGCAACACGTCCGGACCATCGTCGTTCCGGCACACCGGAGCGCCGACGATATTGAGCAAGAGCTGCACGGTCTGGTCGGAATACAGACTGTGATCACAGCATTAGTCGACCGGGTGCGTGCGGAGTTGGTGGCCATGCAGGCGAGAAGGAGCTGCGGAGCCAGCTGGTGCGGTGCGACGAGAGTTCGTGCAGGCAGCGGCAGGAGTGGGCGCGCAACGTGCGTTCGCAGGCGCGATTGGCGACGAGGGATTTGCAGCGGGACCAGTTCGACGTGAGCGACGAGGGGCGGAGCGCTACAGGCGGAGCCTAGCAGATATCGAGGCGGCTGAGGGAGCCATCGCTGGAGGTCAGCGTGCGACGCGGGTCGACAGGGTAGTCGACAGGAATCCGGAGCGGAGGAGAGTTCCTCTTCAGGAATTGCCCCAACCTCTTCGCGTTCGAGTGACGCAGTGGGAGGAGTTCGCCTCTCGGGGTTACGACAGTGACCTTGAGGTGGGCGCTGTGGGGGTCGCTGATCTAAGCGACGAGGAGCTTGGCGACCGCGAGGTGCCAAGGTATAACCCGCGGGGTGGTAACGACGGGTTGTCGCCTGTTTACTACGCCAACGGTGACGACGCTGTCATCGCGAGCCGACAGCGGGCTGACGACGGTGCTGCTGGCAGCAGGGTGCCAGAGCTCATCAGTGTTAGCGACAGCGACAGCGACAGCGACAAGGAAAACGAGGTGGCGCCCGCGGGTGACCGTGGTGGGCTTGACTGAGTGATAACACTTGTCATCTTCCTTCTTGTTCAGCAGCGTATATTGCTTTAATTGCTGTTTGGCCACTTGGCTGATCTGTAGCAGACCTGAACAAGACCCATCATGAGCGAGGGTGCATCCGACCAACGAGGGCGCGGTGCAGGCTTTGAGCGGCACGGCGCTGATATGGATGGACGCGGTGGACGAGGTGGAGGCCAGGCACTAGGGGACCAGGCTGGTCTAGCGGATGATCAGAGTCAGGGGTCTCAAGGCGCTCAGAACGCGCCAGCAGCAGGCCAAGCAGCGCCTAGGCGGCCGACCGTAGCCGAGGGGTATGCGGTGCTGAGCCAATTTCAGTCAATCAAAGACAATTGGCAGCCCAGAGACGCTGAGAGGATGCTGGAGGATATGAACTTGTACACGGACATCTACACTGGTGACAAGCTTCGCATTCTGGCGTCTAGTGCCTACATACGGCAGTCGGCTCGGCGGCTGTTCAAGTTCGTCCGGGAGCGACATTCAGCGGGGGATACCTGGGCCGCGTTCATGACGCGACTCAGGGTGTTCCTAAGTGATAAGAGGACCGTAGATGGTTCTCACTTGAAGCAGGAGTACCTGGACTACAAGCCCATCAAGGGGCAGTTGGTGGTCCACGCATTTGAAGACTTCTGCAAGCTGAGAAAGGACGCCATGGCCAAAGGATTCATCTGTGCAGACAGAATGGCCATGGGTGACTTTCTCAAGTCGCTGCAGCTGGATCCTATCACGATGGACAACGTGTCCATCCACATGCGCCAAGTCCATGGCTGGGCTGCCATGACGGACCAGCTGTATGAGTGTTTCAGTGGCAAGTATGTAGGCGGGAAGCGCCCACGTCAAGGGGACGAGGAGGCAGCTGAGCCTGCAGTCAAGTCCATGAGGGGATCGGGCCACGGGGGTTCAGCGTCCTCGAGGGGGCCTGAGACCTCTTCCAGGGGTCGAGGAAGGTCCAGGAGGGGGCGTGGCAGAATGGCTGGACGGGGGACACCTCCAAAGTCGGGACCTCCACAGTCCCAGTTTGACTTCATGAGGGTGGGTGGTCCTCCCAAGGCTGGGCCCAGCAGTGGGACCTCACGGGACATCAGTCAGGTGGAATGTTATTTCTGCCAAGGGAAGGGTCACTTCAGGAATGAGTGTCCCTCGTACCTGAGGCAGGAAGTTCAGAGCAAGCCAGCTCAGGGTGGCAGCAAGGAGAAGGCTGGTCCATCCCAGGACAAGAGCAAGGGCAAGGCTGTTGATCATTGACTTGAGCCTGCACACATCCCTGAACCCTGGAGGGTGCCCCCAGTGGTGTGTAATGTAGCTGCTAGTGAAGGCAGTGAGGGGCAGCCCCATGCTCTAGTGAAAGAGCCCAATTTGGACACGATGGGGTAAGCTTGGTTACCACAGAGAGTATGCCAGCTGTAGCTGCAGTGGTTACTCGCCAACGTGCCCGCCATGGCGGTGCTGAGCCTGAGGTAGGACCTCGGTGCTGTGGACCCAGGTGGATCTCAGAAGCATTCTGACCGTGCAGGACTGGCACAGGATGGTCAGGATGAGGATAGGGCTGGAGACAGTCTGACAGGCACGACCCTGGTGCCTCGTGTACATAAGGGATCTGTACATACCTTGAGTGCTAATAATGACCATAAAAGATTTTCTCTCTTGTATGACATTGCCTCAAGGTTGCATACCATGTTTGGCCATGCAGCTCAGTCTTTGCAGGTTGCTAGACGGCTGGGAGGAAGTGAGTTGTACTCCATTTGCCAACAGGTTGCTCAAGCTTGCAGGTGCAGTCTAGTTGCTAGAAAGCCCAAGCAGTCTCATGCCAGGTCTCCTATTTTGCAGCCAGGCCATGTGCAGGTAGATATTCAGAGAATCAGGGGTTTGAAGCTGCTGGTGGCAGTGGACAGATATACCAAGTACAAGACCCTAGAGATCCTGCCTGACATGGAAAAGCCTACGTTGATTGCTGCTCTGAAGTTGACAAGGAGCAGGTACCCTGGGTTGGAGTTACTGCAGTGTGACATTCAGTTTGAGTGCTGTAAGTGTTTTCTTTTATGATCCTTCCTTGCAGATCACAGGTCAAGATCAAGGCTGAGGAAGTGAGAGACTGAGAGACAAAATGTTCACGCAGAAAATTGGCAGCTTGAGATGCCCTTGCTGCCTTTGTTTATTTCATTATACAGGCAATTAGGTGGCAAAGGTAGAACTGCCACATGTCAAGCAAGGGTTGCAACACTTCTAGATTCCTAGAATATTTGTTGTGTGATTGCCAGATGGCATTTGCTGAAATACAACATAAGGGATGATTGCCATCTGTCAACATACAAATAACCATCATATGGAACTGCCATCTGTCAATAAACTAAGCAATGTGCTCTAGGCATTCGCCACATGTCCATGGAATAAAGTATCTAGAATCCTTGTCAGGAATCAAGAAACACTGACGTAAGATCTGACACACCAGTAGTCACTGTACCATGAATCTACCTCATGAACTAGCAACATGTTCAGGCCAGTTGGCATGCCAGTTGTCAGCACAATTGTCACGTGATATGCTGACACACTAGTCTACTTGGCAAGACCATAGTGCATATAACTTTGGAAGGCCGTATCTCAGCCATTCGTAGTCCAAATCGAGTAGGAAAAAGTGCTACGAGTCCAGCTATTAAATCTCTATCAAGCTGACTATATACAAGCACAATGTGGGCAGGGCAGGTGGATACACTAATATCCAGACAGTAAGAACCTGCCAGAATTTCCAGAGTTGCTGATTACACCCACGGAGAGCCACGGCCAGCAAGGGGTTGTGGAGAGAGCCATCCAAGAGATCAAGACTGTGTTGTTGGTGGAGAGGATTCCAAGGACGTCATCTGCCATTGTGACATCTGCATGGCTACGTTCTGTGGAGGATAGGCTGAACCTTAGGACTCCCATGTTCTTTGGTGACATTGCCATCAATCCTCTTATTATGCTGCACGCCAGGATGCTGCCAGCTGATGCTGAGCAGGCATGCCGGAAGGAGAAGCTAGAGGCCAAGTTCCTCAAGCTGAGGCAGCAAGACAAGGGCTGGAGTGTCCTAGAACCTAACGTTGGACAACAGGTTGTTGTGTGGAAGGAGCCAAGCTTTCCAGGGAAACGTGGCAGCTGGCATGATGGGGTGGTGACCCGAGTAGAAGCCGCTGGCCATAAGTGTTGGGTGGCCATTGATGGCTCCCAGGCAGTGCACCGTCTGTCCTGGTCAAAGATCCGTCCCCGGGGAGGTAATCAAGGAGACCTCTTCCAGGTGCCCGTTGGTGTACAACTGCGGGGGTGACGTGGAACTTCCTGATCAGGGTGCTACAGCTGTATCGAGCGAGCCCTCAGGGTGACCCTGGCCCGGCCCCTGGGGTACCTTCACATACGGTGGTTGGGCAAGCAGGCGGACAGGCTGCACCTCCGGAACGGCCCGACACCAGGCCTAGGGGTGTGCGTCTATCGATCAGATATTGTACAGGCTTTGCAAAGAGCCAAGAAGGAGCCTAAGGTGTCCAAGCTTGTCCAGTTGGATGAACCTGAGGCAGCTGCCATGGAAGTAGATACCAATGCACAGGTTTCTGTCATGGGACCTCAGCATACAGGAGAACTGCTGGTCGGTGAACCAAGTTGCCCCTGGGTGTCTGACTTCAGTGGTAGGACGCATCTAAGGGTGTTGGGAGAGGTTACTGCCCCTGTCATGGGTGTGGATGTGACCTTCCTTGTGCTAGAAGACTATGATGGCCCTGTGATTTTGGGTCAGAATTTTCTGGGCAATCCTGGGATTTCTATCAGAGCTACAGCTCTGAGAAGAGATGGCTGGGGGATGATTCCCCTAGAAAATTTCAGGACAACATTTCCAGTCAGGTGCAGGGCCAGGCCGGTCAAGGGTGTAAAATGGGATGAAGGGGAGGTGCCCCCAGCAGCCAGTTTGGTGATTCCAGCTGTGTTGCACCCCAGCAGTATTGGCATAACTCACATGAGCCTTGCTGCACACTCTCCTTTGACATATGACCAGCTAGTCCAAGAGATGAGCTCGCCTACTTTGTTTGAGGCCCTTGGAAGCTCGCCTTCTCCAAGGCATTGGAGGAGGAGTGGTTGCAGTTTGAGTGTGCTGCACCAACAGACAGGCGTCCCCCAGCATCAAGGAAGCTTGCTTTGAGATTTGTGCTGAAGAGGAAGGTTGTGGATGAGGTATCAGTGCCCCATGTCAGGCCTGTCCTGAATGAGTATCACGGCACGGGGAGTCTGCTGGGAGAGGAGCTGTACACGCCAGGAATGTTACACGACACGTGGAGAATTTTGCTGTGTCTTTACGTGGGGTTGCTGAACAGGGGAGCAGCTATGTCATCAGTGCTGCTGGACTTCAAGAGGGCATTTTTAAAATCTGATCCAGAAGTGGCCAGGAGGGTGTGGAAGCAGGATGAGCCTTACTGTGTTGAGGTGCCTGCTATCTGGAAGCTGGAGCTGCATCAACATTTCCAGGTTATTCTGAAGGGCCTGGAAGGACTCAGGTCGAGCCCTATCATCTGGAGGCTCACTCTGCAGGAAGCTCTGATCAGTGAGTGTGGCTTGAGAGTGTCTTCAGTTGATCCCTGTTTGTTGCTGGCCCAATGGGAGGGTCTGCCAGTGTATGCTAGTTTGCATGGAGATGATCTGCATTTGCTAGCCCCCACGACCTGGCTGAAGAAATTTATTCCTGTCATCAGTGGCAAGTTTTCACTGGGCAAGGAGCTGTGGCAGGAACCCAACAAGCCTGTAGTGTTCTGTGGAATGCAGGCTACCCTGTTCAAGAGGGATGGGGAGTGGAGTATCAGGCTTCAGGCTGGAGGAGATTATAAACAGACCATTGTGAAGGCCTTGCCAGAGAAGATCACGTACCCAGGCTGCAGGTCCTGAGTTGAGAGGCATGTGGGCCTGGTTTGCCAGCATCTGTGGTCCGTCTTTGATGGTCCATAGCAGAATGCCTGACGATGTGCTTGAGGGTGAGAAGCCTCGAGTCATAGCCCGATTGGTGGAGAGTACCCCTGATCTGATTTTGTCTGGGATTGACTTTGCCCAGCCTATCACAGGTTGGAGATCTTTGTTGACAGTTCCATGGATGCTCGCCAGGTTACCAAGGTCAGGGGGAGATCTGCTGCTCTGTTTGCTTTTTATCAGAGCAGGGCAAGTTTGTTCAGCTGGTACAGCAGACTACAGAAGAGGGTCTGTATCAGTTCAGATGTGGCAGAATGCAGGGCCATATGTGAGGGGATCCAGTCCAGTTTGTACATAAAGGAGTTAATGCTGGAGCTGGCTTCAGTTACCCCTTGGTCCTTGCAGATGGAGACGTTGTTGCTAACAGACAGCATGCATGGGTATGGTCCAGTTTGTTCACAAGCAGCTGGCCAGGAGCCGGGATCTGGATTATTTGTTGCTGAAGGAGTTGGCCAGTTTGGTTGACTTGAAGCATATCCCTGGCGAGGAGAACCCTGCTGATGCATTGACCAAGCTGCCACACAAGGCCCCAGCCCAGTACAATGTACTGAGGAAGCTCATGAATGCTGACTGCCAAGTTGGTCTATGTGTCTAAAAGCTGAGAGCTGGGTGCTTAAGTCTCTGGATATCAGGCTGGGAGCTTGATTGTACATAATCCTGAGCACACCTTGAGGGGTGAGACATGTCTCTGGTGTGGGAATGTCTGACATTGTCTCTGATGGAGAGATGTCTATCTGGGGTTTTCATCTCAGTCTGAGGTTTCCCCACATCTGTGGTTTGTGGGCGGGGTTCGATTCCCTGGTGCCGTCTCAAGGCGGAGTTTCACGGACTGGCTGACCCATCCATCATGCTGATGAGGTGGCGACAGGTCCCCTGATTTTCCACGGTTGGGGTGAGTATAGGAGCTTGTGGTTTTGCATGTGCTTCGCGTAGATGTTGTATCTGGTTCGATAAGGGGCAGCTTACCGGCGCCAACTCCCGTCTGGGGGTCAGCAATGTTTTCTGATGAGCTGTTGTGGGTGATCTGTGGGGTTTCGCCTAAGGTCCTGAAGGTTGTACATACTTCTCAAGTTCTTTGCTGAACACCTATGGGCTGCCACAGTTGGCCAACCTCTTGTACATGGGTAACACAACGAGCCTCCCAGGAAGGGATAGGGACTCATTGTAATTTGTTTGTGCTCCTGAACCAGTATGGGTGCTATGTACATATAATAAGGAATCCAAGCTGGCTGTCATACCCAGAGGGTTGTGACTTGTAGTCAGGGAGGATGTCCAGTACCCATTGTGTGTGTTTGTATGTAGACTTATGTGAGCTGCTACAGCTCAAGAAAAGAAAGGATTGGAGTTAACGCCAAATGCATTGACGTGTTCCTGATTCGGCATATCTCTGCGATTCCAGCGGCACCGGAACGAGTTCATTCCAACAAGTATCAAGAAAGTTATGGTGTTCCGACTTCCCGGTCGCGCGCGAGCGCGAGCCGGCTGTTCTTAATTCTAACTCGTGCGTGAATATGTGCCGACGGCATATGGGGTCGACAGTAATTCCTGGGCTGACAGGAATTAGATGCTGAACCTACGGTATTGGATTAATACGTCGTACGCAGGAAATAGGAACCTTAACCTGTGGTCTGTTGGTACCGCAGGCTTAGTCCTGGACTATTGGGTGCAGACGCAATAATCACTGTGGACTGTGCTCTGTGGTCACTGTGCATGTATGGCAGACCTACTGTATAGGATCTGGGCGCTGTACAGGTTGTTAATACTGTACCGGGGGTGTTAATACTGAGCAGGCCATACGAGGCTGCTCAGGCCTAGCAAAGCACAGTGCACAAGTATATAAAGAATAGGCCAGTGCCAATTGGTCATCTCTTGCGAGCCCGCCTCACGTGTGTTGCCTTGACTTGGCAAACTCGTGTCTAAGCCTCAAGTGTCTGAGCGCTGTAACATTATCCCATTTTAACAAAGCTCCGTTCCAACCACATTCACACATTGCTGCATTGCAACCATATCCTTATACATTGCGTTTAAAAACGTTAACTATAGTAGTGAGCTTGGAGGGTCAAAACGTTGAAAATAGGTGTTGTATAAGTTATACAGCATCAAACATGCATCAAACATGCATCAAACATCATGACTGGATGACCTAATATGACTGAATCAGGCAGCCATAGCCAGAGCATCATCCACTCTCACAACACGTTGAGCACATGCCTCGTGGGAACGGAGGTGCTGGGTTTTCATTCCATAACGCGTGCAATACTGAAAGAAAGAGGCACGTGTAATGCAAGGCTCGGATAGGTTGAGTGATCCATGAGCTTACATGCAGGCAAAGATGACGCTGGAATGCATGCTAGCAAATGGTGGCAAGATGATAACAACACATGATTATACACCATGATTATGGGCACCTTAGAGCTGATCTTCTTGCACAATCAACGCAGTATAAACCATCAACATCCAATCCTCACGATATATGCACGGCTTGACGACGTATACAGCACCTAAATACTGCACAACTGCAACCTGCTATGGCTGACATGCAAGCAACGTCGAGTAGGATGGCGGTCTTAGAGAGGCTGGGCAGAGGTCGGTAGAAATAAGTGGAAAACTGGCAGAAACTAGGTAGAAACACGATATACTTACGCCTGCAAGCACTATTGAGCCTGTGGCAGAGGCCATTTCCAGGAAAACACAGCATACCGTAGCAATAGCCACGGTCACGCCTTACGCTATTTGCAGGCACCATCATGCCCGGAGCTACCCAATAAAAGTCTGCACAAATCTCGGTGTAGCCAAGAGTCCGGGCATTCGGAATGAATAAACATGTGTTAAGAAGTCGAAACACCATGGAAATACCAAGCATGGTGCCGCAGCAGACCCGAGTCTTGACGTAATAATATGTATGCCGGTTTCCAGGGTTTCCGCATGATGAAAGTTGGGTGAGAAACTGGAAAAAACTACGTTTCCTTTGCCCCAGTACCTCAACAAACTCGTAGAAACCTAATTATCAACCTTTGAACGCATAATCATGGTCGTGCCACCCAACAGCAGTTGAGCCAGGTGGCTCATATGCAATGGATGCCACTATAGTACAGATTAGTACAGCGTTGAAAGAATTAGTATTGGCATCCGCATAATAGTACAATAGTAGAACCCAGTCAGCTGCTAAGGATCGGAATATGTCCTTGGTAGTTGTGCTGCTTCTGGTGCGACGTCAGAATAACCTGCGCCATACAATCGTATCTAGCGCAAAGTCTTTGTATGCGCCAAGTATCTGCAGTACCAAATAGTTGGTTGCTGCAAGTGTTTCTAGAAGGATCTATTCCACGTAAGTCATTGACGTGGATTCGTTGACGCAATCAATTGCGCGTTGACGAGAGTGAAAGCGAACGCAATATATTCGATTGCTGTGCGTAAGTCATTAACGAAGTTGAATACGAAAGCAAAGAACATATATGTGTGTCTTCAATTACAAAGCATGCATCAAGACTTGTTCCAGCATAACTTGTATTGAGAATTGTGTTTACACCATCGACATAACATCGCCTACTTTTCAATTTTTTCAATGGAGTCTGATCGTCGCTCTTCCAGCCCTGCGGACAGTGGTGACGAAAAGCGTGGACACCACCGGCCTTCGGACAGTGATGAGGAAGGGCCAGAAAGACAGCGGGCGGAAAAGATATCAAATTTCAAGGCGATGCACGACTTGCGAGGCAACATACCAGCTCCTAATTCTAGACGCCCCTCGCTGAACGAGCGGCAGGCCTTTGTACATAAGATGGTGGCCCTGGTGGAGCTGATGGAGGAGTTGAAGATAGAGAAGCCGCTGGAATTTCTTCGGTCCACGCGTTTGTACGACTCGTCAGCAAACCTGAGGTTTTTCAAGCTGCTCGAGAGGGGAGCAAACAACAAGGCGCCCCTCGATTGGTTTCTGAAGGAGGTAATTCGTCTTTTCCAGCCGAAGCAGGAGGATTTACTGATGGAGCACCTCGGTAATTTCGTCGGCTGGATGTGCCCTCCGGGGTGTGATCGCTTGGAGAACTTCCGGGAGTACTGCGATATGCTGGACGAGAGTATAATTCCGTGGGATCCGGCAGTCCAGCTTATTCAATGGGTCCGGGCGGCGGATTTTAGCCCGGAGGAGCGGACGTGCGTCATGTCCCAGTTGAGCGGTTGCTTGGCTGACCTGGTCGAGGGTCGTCGTCGCTTGGAGACGCTGTTGAGCGGATCGAAGCTGGCCGATCTGACTGCCAGAACTGCAAAGGTAAGCAAGGTGAGTGAGTCCCCTGCTAACATGCAGTCTTTGGCAGCCGAGGTCAACCGTATGCACACGTTGCTGGGTCGCTTGTCCGTTCCTGCTCAAGGGTCGCAGCTGGCTGTGTGCACTTTTTGCGGCAAGTCTGGCCATGCAGCAGCTGTGTGCAGGTCAAGACAGAAGCAAGCTGGCTGCAACTACTGTGGAAAGCCCGGTCATATGGAGGACGTGTGCAGATTCAAGAAGAGGATCATTCATCCAGTTTCCAACAACCCGGCGGGTCGCCCACCTGCTCCTCAAGGGCGGGCCTGCTGGAAGTGTGGTCGTCTTGGGCATCTCTCCAAGAAGTGCCCCAGCCACAAGAATCCCAGCCCCAAGGATGAGCAGAAAAATTAGATGCCCTGTCAAGTCCTGATGTGACTGTGCCTTGCACCGGGCTTGCACAGGAAGATGTTACAAATGCGGACGAGGTCCAAGGGGGGCCCCATGGGGACGGGACCCCATATGTATCACAGCCTGAACTGATCTCAGACAAGCAATGTTCTTGGGCACATGGGAACCCTTATGCTGTACTCTGTCACGATGATGATGACTCAACCAAGGGAATACTGGCTGAGGTGAATGAACCAGCTGGTGCTGCAACAGCTGATGATCAATACTGCTTGCCTGAATGCAATAATAACAAAATAAATAATTTTCCAGTCCTGGCTGATTGTCAGGCTGAAGGGATTGACATTTCCCACACTGAGTTGGCCAAGAAATTGCATGTTATTTGTGGCCATGGGTCTAATGCCTTGCCCCTGTGTGCTAAGTTGAGAAGCAAGGGGTTGGTAAGTGCATTGAGGCAAGTTATGGCCAAGTGTGGATGTACCCAGCTGGCCAATAGACCACCTCGTTATCACACGAAAACCCCACCTGTGGAGAGAGGACATATACAAGTGGATATCCTCTTCTTCTCAGGATGGAAGCACTTGCCGTATATCATGGCAGTGGATGAGTGGTCTAGATATAAGGCCTTAGAGCCTATGGTCTCCATGCATAAAGAACACTTATATGTGGCTATGCAGTTAGTGCTAGCACATTTTCCTGTGATTACCCACGTGCAAACTGACCTTCAATTCAGGCCCCTTCAGCAGGTGGCCGGATCTTCTGGATTGGAGTTCCTTGTGTTCGTGGGCCGAGAGGATCATGAGGCTCAAGGGAAGATCAATAAAATGGCCAGTGAAGTCAAGAAGTTACAGGCATCCGGTGACTACCCGGGGTTGCTCAAAACTAATTACCTGGATAGGACGGCTGCTTGTAGGGCCCTTGAATCAACTTTAAATGAGGGCAGAGTGTTGAGGATCCCATTTACTGATCTATGGGTGACTCCTAAGGGCCTGAATTATTCTTTGTACCCTGAATCCACGATGAAAGCCTGGAATCAATATTTAAATGATGAGCATCTCAGGCTGAAGAGAAAAGATAGATATCGGGGTTCCATGAATTTTAACCAAGGTCAGGCTGTATGGGTCTATAAGGAGGGACCTCCTCTCAAGAGGGGGAAATGGGAAGGCCCTGCTGTTATTAAGGACCTCCAGGTAGACCAGAAAACTGCTGATGTGGAACGTGATGGAAGGGTCTACCACGTATCTTGGCACAGGATCAAACCAGTCTTGCCCGATGTAGATGTGTTGGGCCCAAATAATAAGAACAATCCGGGCAATGAAGAACTGGTCGTCCCATCAGTACGTCAAGAGGTAAACCAAGCGAAGCCAAGCCAAACCCAACTCGGCGGTCTGCTACCCACATGGCAAGAGGCAATGCAGGGGGGACCATCTGAATCTGATCTGACCGGTGTACAACGGGATGACGAACAGATGAGGGTTGCTTTGTCCTGCCCTATGACTGCATCTCATGGAGGGAGTTTTGTAGAGCCGGGGTGTGGCATTGCACTCCCTGCGGGGGCCACAATAGGTGAAGAGGCAAAGCTAAGTGAGGCTGTATCTCTTAAGAGGAAGGTTATGGATTTAACCCCTGGTGAGCCACAGTTGGCTAAGAATTCAGCCAAGTGTGAATGCCCGATTGCAACTCCTCCTTATTGCAATCAGGAAGGAGCCATCAATGGTTCTGCCCCAGAACATGGCCCATTGGGTGGACTGCAGCCATCCAAGAGGCAGAAATTCTCTCTGTCTAATGTTGTTAAGTATTTGCAGCGCCCTAAGGTGGCATTGTTAAATGTCCCTAAGGAAGATATCCTTCTTATCAACGGGTTCGCAGTGGACAGCCAGGCAGAGGTATCCATTATCAGTCCCGAAGATATAGAGGGTTATACTATCCTTCCCAGTAAATGGAAACGTATACAAGATTTTAATGGGAAAGTTGCCTACCCCGTGATAGGTGAAATCCATGTCCCTCTACTTGGTACCTTAACTCCTATTTGCGTAATAGAGGGATATGATGGACCAATCATTATTGGTCAGCCGTTTCTCCTGCAAAAGGGTGTCAGTTTGTATGAAGGGAAGGAGCTCCGTCGGGAGGGATGTAACCCAATTCCCCTCAATAACTTTACCTGCCAATTGCCATTGGCGCGTGTGGCGGATGCTATGTGGAGCTCAACCCCTAAGGTGGCATCAATAGCAGGAAGTAAGTGGGCTAAGGTTCCCCCTGCCAAGGAGCTTATTACTCCTACTGCTTTGGACCCGTCTTCGCTTGGCTTGAGTTTCCATAGTTTGGCAAACAAAAGTCAAGTGAAGTGGCCGCAACTCTGTGAGGAGTGCTCTACTTATGAAGGATTGGAAGGGTGGAGATCAGCCATGAATAAAAGCTTGGACGAATGGTTCGAGCTTAACTGCTTTGAGCCCACTAATGAAATGCCTCCAGATGCACAAATGCTTCGCCTCAAACTCACCTTGAAGAAGAAACAGGTGAAAGATGAAAAGCCGATCCCTCATGTGAGACCAGTCTTGAACCAATTTCATGGAACGAGTGACATGACCAAGGAAGAGTTATATACCCCAGGTCTGTCGCACATAGCATTTAGGCTGGTACTCTGTATTTTACTGGGTGCCTTGAACAAGGGCCTAGCATACCTGGCTGCAGTAATGGACTTTACCAGAGCGTTTCTGCACAGCAGTCAGAAGGTGGCTGAGAATCTCTGGAAAGGCCACAGACCCCTCTTCGTAAGGACGCCAAAGTTCTGGCTCCCCGAAGTTCATGCCAAGTATATGAAGATCCTAAAAGGGGTAGAAGGTCTGACCAGTAGTCCAGCTATCTGGAGGAAGACATTGGAGCCATTCCTGACAGGATTGGGCTTCACTGTGAGTACATTATGTCCTAGCCTGTTCGTAAGAAAGGCTAAAGGAAATCCTGCAGTGCTAATGCTACATGGGGATGATACCTTCCATATGGGAGAGGCAGACTGGGTTCACAATATTCATGCCCAAGCTAACGCAACCTTCCCCGTTGGAAAGAATAGATCTAACATTTCGGCAATCTGTACCCTACTGTGGCATGGATCTAACCCTGTTCAAGAACGAGACAGGATGGCATCTTAAGATGCAACTTTCTAAGGCTTATAAGGATAACCTTCTTAACAGCCTTAAAGAGTTGGGACGCCTTACGCCCAATGATTGCCCCAAGTTACGGGGAAAGCTGGGCTGGATGGCAGTTACCATAAGTCCTGACTTGGCGGTCATTGCTCGAATGCCTGATGACATTTTAATAAAGATGGGGGTTAAGAATCTGATAAAATACATTGAGAACTCACCTCCACTTGTATTATCAGGCATTGACTGGGAAAAACCCATTCAAATTATCACATACTCTGATAGCAGCCAAGAATCTCGCAAGATTGACAAACTCAGGGCGAGGGCTGCTGGGGTCGTGACCGTCGCTAATGCTGCAGGTGTTCCCTCTGTGGTGGCCTGGTATAGCTATCTGCAGAGAAGAGTCTTTGAGGGCATTGATACTGCAGAATGCAGGGCCTATGCTGAGGCTGTTCGCACATCAATGTATGTTCGCGAACTCCTTCATTGGATTCTTCAAGCCACAACTGCTCTGCAGTCTTCTATCACTGTCCTATGTGATAACTTGCATGTGGTCAGCTTCATGAACAAGGACAGTGCTGCCAGCCCTGACTTAGACTACATCGTAGCCAAGGAACTGAGCCAAGGCGTCAAAACCCAGCACATCGAGGGTCGACTCAATGTTGCTGATGCCCTGAGCAAAACCTTTACCAAGGCTGTGGCAGCCTATGGTCTGCTTAGGGAGCTCATGAGTGGGCGTGGTCCCCTTAACATGGGCTAAGTCACGACCAGCCGTGGGCCTTGCCTAATGCCCCTGCGGATAGGTTTTTATCCCTTGAGGTTTTCCCTATCAACGGTTTGGCCGTCTCCTCCTGGACTAAGGTTTTGCATTCCAGAAGCGTGCCGAAGTCCAGTTCAGGAAAGCAGCTTCACTAGGTGTGAAAATTAGCCCGTCAATTGATGCGGCCGATAGGGGTTTAAACACCTCTCAATACATCACATTTGCCGGTCTTATTTCACACTTGAAAAGTGGGCTGGAGTTGAGCCAGGTGGCTCATATGCAATGGATGCCACTATATTACAGATTAGTACAGCGTTGAAAGAATTAGTATTGGCATCCGCATAATAGTACAATAGTAGAACCCAGTCAGCTGCTAAGGATCGGAATATGTCCTTGGTAGTTGTGCTGCTTCTGGTGCGACGTCAGAATAACCTGCGCCGTACAATCGTATCTAGAGCTAAGTCTTTGTATGCGCCAAGTATCTGCAGTACCAACTAGTTGGTTGCTGCAAGTGTTTCTAGAAGGATCTATTCCACGTAAGTCATTGACGTGGATTCGTTGACCCAATCAATTGCGCGTTGACGAGAGTGAAAGCGAACACAATATATTCAATTGCTGTGCGTAAAGTCATTAACGAAGTTGAATACGAAAGCAAAGAACATATATGTGTGTCTTCAATTACAAAGCATCAAGACTTGTTCCAGCATAACTACAGCCACTGAAATTCGCGCGAAAACTGGCGAGATCTACCTGCCGCCATCGCCGTCGTCTTCACCTTCGTCCCGCGAAAATGCCTGCTTTCAGTGGTACATATTTGTTTGCAGCTGTCACACAAAAAAAACCAAAATTACCAGGATTTTTTCTTGAATTCTATGAGATGTTTCTGACCTATGTTGAAAGTTTCAGACCAAAAATCGCATGTTTAATAGGTTTGCCACGTGTCAGATTACAACGCGATACATCGCGTTCTAACCCTACAACGCGATGTATCGCGTTGTAAAAAAACACGGGTTAAGATGTTGCGACACGCTCTTTCGCGCACGGTGGTCATGAGTTTAATCGGCGCAATGGGGTTGGCGCCAGGGGGGGGTAATTGGGTGGAGGCTTCTTGCAATTCCGCGTGCGGATTGAGAAACCTTAAGGCCACTGTTAACTGCTGCATTTGTGGCAGGGCTCCACTTATTCAATCAAATATTCAATCAAATGCTGGTCTTCTTCGGAGCTCAGTGATCTTAATCGGTTTTCTCTGAATACAGTTTAATTAACGCATGCGGGAAAGATAAGGCCGCTATGTCTTGGCCTGGATGTGGAAGGCTGTCTGCGACATGGGCTGACTAATGCGATCTTTACAAAGGGTTTCCTGCTCGCCCGAATTTTCCTTGGGTGACCCGGTTGTTTATAAGGGTCGGTGGCTATTAATTAGCGGTCCGAGAAAATTTATTGTAGGTTTTATACGACTTGCTTGCAAAGATTCGTGTTTGGTTGCACCAGC
The DNA here is from genome assembly GCA_009746045.1 of Mesostigma viride. Taxonomy (NCBI): domain Eukaryota; kingdom Viridiplantae; phylum Streptophyta; class Mesostigmatophyceae; order Mesostigmatales; family Mesostigmataceae; genus Mesostigma; species Mesostigma viride. Next base: position 50,204 of record RPFO01000015.1, read on the forward strand.
TGAGGTTAGGTGGGGACCTGTAGGGTCGGCTGGTTGCTTAACCCATAGCGAATCTTTGGCTGACTTGGGTTTTTAGTGAGTCGTGATTAATTATTGTATAGTGGATTCGGAACTGCCCAAGGGGTCGATGGGCGAGTTTTATGTTTGTCAGTCTTGGGAACCTTGTACAACTACCTGTACGGTTACCGCACTAGCCTGGGGGTGCGTGGCCACGTTGTTTGTAGTGGCGTTTTCAGCACTGTTCAGGCCGGCGTGTGACGCATGCCGGTGTTAATTAATTTAGGATGATGTCAGCTTGTGTGTCGGCGGGCCATGCCTTAAGCAAGCTAGGCAGGCAATGATCCGCAATTGTTTCTTTCACAATGGCGGCAATGGCCGCCTGTGCAAAATTGCACATTCTAGCGCGGGTTGCATCTGTCTTGTAGCCGAGGCAGATGGTGGCACAACCGCTAAGTTGTCCGACCAAGCATAGTATAGTTGGTCGTTCAACGGAAAGAAAATTTAAATTTACCCCCATGTCGTTTTTCCCCGGCTGCGGGTCTTTTTGACATGGGCGAAGGATGGGGCGCTACTCCGGCGGTTTGGCCAGCTTCGGCGGAGCTGTTTATAAGTTTCTAAAACAGCTCTAGTGTCACATCGCAGGCTTGCCACCTTGCGATGGTGCGTGGGACGTGACCTGGGCTCAAAAGGTCCTGAACCAGGTTCCTGTCAGCAACGGCCTGTTTTTTTCATAAATTATTTTTTGTGGCGGAAGGTCCGTTGACAGTCCAGCTAGCTGCCCCTGCCGAGGTGGGGTAGTTGGGGACAATAGGAGCCGCGCGAGAGTTGCACTCCGAAGCTAAAAATTATTCCCTATTGCGAGACTCGAGTTGGGGAGGGCGTCTTAGGGATGCGAGGCTACGCCAGACCTTTGTCGTTCCTTTTCGTCTCAGCACCTGCTGCGCGGCTCAGTCTATTATGGTGTCGTAAAACCTCTTTCCTTTTTGGACGGTTCCGGAATTGCGAAATGCTGGCTCTGTTTTGGGGCTTGCTTTTGGGGTGGTCACCGGCTTGTGTCGCATTGTAACCAGTTGAGAATGAGAATGATGTTTGCAAGAATGCGGCACTAGGTGCCTGGGTTTATTATCAATTTATATGTTTACAAGTCATGTGTGCAACCCCAAGATTGCGATAGGCCTTATCGACATTGCACCAATCACATTTCATGTGCATTAGCGATTTCCAAGAGGCACACTGAACTAGCGTTACGCCAGCTTCTAGACGCTTCTAGAACCATTTACAAATATCCATTAGCAGGGAATATTGCCGTATTTTTCTGCCCGCTGAAGGGGTGTTTTATCTCATCAATCCTTGGCACGACTTCAACAGCCTGACCGACAGTCAGTGCTCGACAGTCAGCGTGACCACTAATTATAATGCATCAACTTGGCTATACTGCCACCATGGTCATGCACACAAGCTGTGTGCAGCAATTGTGAGTATTATTTCACAGATTTACATTCCATTATGCATGCACCAGTTTATACACGCATTTCGGTCATGCAACAGATTGCAACTTAACCAGCGGGCCCCTGCGGGGGTTGATATAGCCTAGCGCGGGCTGAGTCGCCATTTAATTAAGATGTTGCGACACGCTCTTTCGCGCACGGTGGTCATCAGTTTAATCGGCGCAATGGGGTTGGCGCCAGGGGGGGGTAATTGGGTGGAGGCTTCTTGCAATCCCGCGTGCGGATTGAGAAACCTTAAGGCCACTGTTAACTGCTGCATTTGTGGCAGGGCTCCACTTATTGTATTCAATCAAATGCTGGTCTCCTTGGGAGCTCAGTGATCTTAATCGGTTTTCTCTGAATATAGTTTAATTAACGCATGCGGGAAAGATAAGGCCGCTATGTCTTGGCCTGGATGTGGAAGGCTGTCTGCGACATGGGCTGACTAATTCGATCTGTACAAAGGTTTTCCTGCTTGCAGATTATTATTTTAAGGTGCGCGCTGTGCACATATGTCTCTTTTCCTTCTTACTAGTTTTGGTTGTTGTTGTTGTTGTTGTTGTTGTTGTTGTTGTTGTTGTTGTTGTTGTTGTTGTTGTTGTTGTTGTTGTTGTTGTTGTTGTTGTTGTTGTTGTTGTTGTTGTTGTTGTTGTTGTTGTTGTTGTTGTTGTTGTTGTTGTTGTTGTTGTTGTTGTTGTTGTTGTTGTTGTTGTTGTTGTTGTTGTTGTTGTTGTTGTTGTTGTTGTTGTTGTTGTTGTTGTTGTTGTTGTTGTTGTTGTTGTTGTTGTTGTTGTTGTTGTTGTTGTTGTTGTTGTTGTTGTTGTTGTTGTTGTTGTTGTTGTTGTTGTTGTTGTTGTTGTTGTTGTTGTTGTTGTTGTTGTTGTTGTTGTTGTTGTTGTTGTTGTTGTTGTTGTTGTTGTTGTTGTTGTTGTTGTTGTTGTTGTTGTTGTTGTTGTTGTTGTTGTTGTTGTTGTTGTTGTTGTTGTTGTTGTTGTTGTTGTTGTTGTTGTTGTTGTTGTTGTTGTTGTTGTTGTTGTTGTTGTTGTTGTTGTTGTTGTTGTTGTTGTTGTTGTTGTTGTTGTTGTCGTCGTCCAGAGGTAGATCCATTAATTATACCTCCGTGGGGAGTATAATTGTAACGCATATGGGTCCCAGCCCAGTTTGAAGACCGCATTTCCTCCCTCTCTCTTGCTTGGACTGCTATGCAGGACAAGAAGAGGTGGCAGACCATTGTCCAGGCCAACACGCCAGCCCCTGTGGGCAATCGCCCCCCCACAGGAGGAAGGGGCGTTTTGCGCATGCTGAAGTAGATAGGTTAGGATTTTTGTATATTAGCCTAGTTAGGTTTCGTGGCTTCGCTCACCCCTACCCATCAGCAAGGGAATACGTGCTAGTAACATTGAATTGAATTGTAACATAACTCCGTTGGGAGAATATGTAGCACATATCCCTGAGAAGGGGCATATGGCTTCTTTCCAGGCTACTTCCTGCAAGAGTGGAATGTAAGCAACACTTGCTCTAGGGGCCTCAAGGGCACCGGCACCACCATGCTGTCTCAGGTTCAACCCAGCTAAGGGGATCCTGGCACGGGGGAGGAAGATCATCATGGCTATACAAGGGCTAGGGCATGGCTTCTCGACAGAGAGCATCTCTCTGCATAGGCATAGCATAGCTAAATTCTTAATGCAACATCCATGGGGGTCCCATTATAGGCATGGCTTGGCTAAATTCTGAAGGCAACATCCATGGGGGCCATTATGGGCGCACATGCGCGTGGGCCACATGCTAGGCTAAGCCTGACTAATCTACACTACTGGTATGGATTCCCTAGTCTGAGGTGGCAGGAGGGGGCTGCCAGGGCTTGTGGTCAACGTGCATGGATGACCGCCCCCCTCCAGTATACCGGCTTCCCCCCTGCGCTCTGCCGGAGCTGAAGGTAGGTCAGCCATAGCTCGCGTCGCCACTGTTGCTGGGCCAGGGTCAAGTCGTCGTCCAGCGTGAAGCGAGTCCTCGAGAGTTTCTTGCGGCATTTAAGGAACGCCAGCTTGTCCGCCATGTACTTAAAGGTGAGGAGCACGGGTGCCGGGCCAGCCTTCCCCCGCGCGCGGGGGAGGCGGACAGCCGACATGTCCAGCTCACCAGTGAGTAGCATGGGGGCAAAAATGTCGCACTTAAATGCCTCAAGAAGGCTCGTGGAGGTCTCACCTGCCGGCTGGTCGAAGTGCTTGACGATGACATTGTGGCTGCGCCGGGCGATGTCGGCTTCCTCGCGAAGGTCGAGGGCTTGTTGCTTGAGTTGTGCCGAGATGGTGGAGGTGGTGGAGGTGGTGTGGTCCGCCCAGGTGGAGGGAGCATCGCCGGCCGGGCCAGCAGGCGCCGGCTGGGCGGCGATGTCCTTCACCGCCTGGGCGGTGAGGCCGGCGGTGTCGTGCAAGCTCTCAAGGGCGGTGGCGGTGGCTTGATGGCGTAGGTCGAGGTCGAGGAGCTGGGCTTTGATGTCGGCAGTGGAGGCGGAAATGGCAGTGGAGGTGGCGGTGAGGTGAGGAAGTTCAGCAGCCAGCGGGCCACCCATTGCTGCGACGTCAGCAGCAAGGGGGGTCACGTGCTGCTGAAAGGCTTCCATGAGGATGGAACGGAGGGTGGGGGCGGCGATGGATGGAGCCCAGATCTCGCCGTCAGAGCGCTGGAGAAGGGAGTTGAGGATGGTGTGCTGGAGTTGGGGGCGAGGGCACCCGAACAGCAGGCGGATGTCGGTCCATCGGCGGCCGTCCGGGAGGAGGAGGCAATTGTTGTCGTGGAGATGGAGGCACAGGTCGTAAAGCGAGGCGTAGTCCCCGAGGAAGATGCAGCGTGCAGAGCATCGGCCGGAGACATGTTGGTCCAGTCGTGATCATCGACCTGGAAAGGTTGGAGCCGACAGCGCGGTTCCGAGGGGCGTGAAGACCCTCCTGTTTTGTCGTCGGAGCGGGCGCGTTTAGGGTCAGGCGATGCCAATGGCGAGGCATTGAGCCCGGGAGGTTGCTGGGCGACCACCAGTGCACGACTAGTGTCACCGCTGCCTGCCGGAGCTGGCAAAGCTGCAGCCGCAGCTGCCGCATTTTCATGGGCGAGCGCATCCGCCAAACTGCGTTGCGTCGACAGGCGTTTGCTCGTCATATATTGCGTTTTAGATTCGGAAAATTATATCAGCATGTGCGTCTTAGAAAGACGAAGCGATAGTGATATTCACGGCTAAATTCGGTGCTCAAACGTGAAAGTTATGAGCTCCGCCGTCAGCCATGGCTACCTCGTGGCTTGTGGCCTACGTGCTACATGATCTCCCTATGGAGTCGTGTTATAACTTAATTAAAAAAAATTAAAAAATTTGACGTTTGTGAGTCATCTGCCTCTAGACTACAGACAAACCAGAAGGTTGCCTGGGCGTGAGTCTGGTCCTCCTAGGGTAGCCAGTCCCAGCCTATCACTGAAAAAGTCCAGTGGTGGCCTCCTTGCTGCTCGCGGCCAGGGGTTCCCGTATGCACTGATGTCAGGATGAAGCGGCCGGGCTGTGTGGGCTCGGTGCCTGCTAGCTAGTCTATCTGATGTGTCTACCTGATCTGTGCAAGCCAGGTGACCAGCTAGGCGGATCGAGGCGCTTGTGCCTAATTACATGGGAAACAAAATTGCAGGTAATCTGCGTACAGCTCATTATTGGTAATTATGTGCGATCTATAAGCAATATTGAGCACCCTGCGTCGATCCCTCGGCTGCGTAACATCTTGGTTATGGCTCCGTCGATGCGATCCTCCATCTCCTTTGTCAGCGTCCACGTTAATTAATTAAGGGGACGTGGCGCGCCGAATATTTTCCGCGCAAAAAAATTCGCGGCACCGGCCGTACCGTGAAAAGTGGGTGCTCCGTGCGCGCACCACTTGCAGAAGTGGCCATGGCGACTGCGTTTAGGCGAAACTAGCAATATAGGGCTACAGAAATGCAAAAAGAATGCTTGGATGTTGAAGACGATGATTTAATGATGTAGGGTTGCGGCGGCAAGTGGCTGGTAATTACAATATCGCTGCTTTCTTTTACTGCCATCGGCATGGGGGGGAATGTGCATTTTTTGGTCGCGCGGAATAAAATAGAATTCGTGAGTGCGGCAGTAAATTCTCAGTTTTGGGGGTCTTTTTGACCGTGAAGGATGCATTCTTATCGGTAGCATCGAATTCTAAACCGAACGGGTGCTTTTTGCTACATTTTCGGCCATTCTCGCCGTAAGTATTTCTTCAGGCCTGCGCAGTGCATGTCGGAACCTTCCACGGAAGAACGGCCGTTGTTGCGCGCCTGGGCGAGAGATCTACGAGGACAAGGTATAGATTTGTGGCGACTGTTATCTACTATCAGTTCTTTCTTCGAAGAGCTCATCGTTCGAAGTTTTTTGCGTTCGTTTTGGTCAGTTTCCGCCAGTTAACTCTCCGTTGCTCGCCGTCGTGTTGACGAATACCTGGCAGCTTTAGCTTGTTTTCGTTGATGTCTTGATCAAATCCGCTTCAGTCTCAGCCGATAGATCCTAGGGAAGGCGTAAGGGATCTCATAGCTCGTGTTCTGGCAAGGATGTTGTGCGTATGGACGCTTCTTGTTGTGTGATAGTGACGCAGTGACCCTTTCCTCGCAGCGGCATCACAGCGGTCAGAAGCTGAACGGCCGCCACTGGTTTCTTTGCGCTTTATCGTGCAGGGAAGTAAGTTTTTTTATCGACGATCATGTTGGAGATATTGCATTTGTGTGACTGCATGTAGATAGCTGCCATCATAGGTTTATTTGAGCTTTCCTTGTTATGATTATGTGACAAGACAGCAATGTGCTGAGCCAACCATGGTTGACATGGTTGACTGCATGCAAGCTTTGTACTGTATGCCATGATCTCCTTGGTTCCTTGCCCTCCATAGTTCCAGTTTGTTGCCCATGTTGGGTAGGGCAGTTAAGGAGTTGTTGCTGTGTTGGTAAGCTTGGTTGGCATAACCCTTACATTCTAACCTGGGAGACACATAGAAAATGCTGGTAATGCATGTTAGTGCCATCATCATTATTGCTATTCACGTACTTATAAGTCTGGCCATGCTCGAGGGACGGTGAAGGAGTATGAGGTGCGTGGCCACCCCTTTGTACTTCATAACTATTCAGCATGGATTTGATCCATGTTGATGGCATGTAAAGTGTCATTGTGTTCACTTGCTTTCTGAGACTTGGTCCTTAGCGCCTCGTCAGGTGGTGAGTGGTCGTCTAGGAAACCCATCAGTGCGTGCCACAGTGACCCCCAACCTTGAGCATGTGTCGTCATCAGTGTGCTAGAGTTAACTATATGTGCTTTTGATCATAGATTTGCTGAGTTCTTGGCATGAAGTTTACAAGGTAACCTTGGGTAGAGTATAGTGTATGCTCTCTTGGCATGTATGCCTAGCGATCGTGTTGCTATGCTTGCGCTGGCAAGGTTGGCCATTAATTAATTAATTAATAAGCACGTGACTGCGTCACGTGGGTGCCAATACAGAGTAAAGGAACCTTCAACCCTATATACACAGCGAGAAGGAGGGAGGGCGCCCTCGCTTCTCTCACTGCCGCAGGTGGGCAGGCCACAGAGCGCTCTCTCCACGGCATGGTGCCGGGGCGCAACACTGTGGGTGCAATACAACCAGTGCAATACCATAGGTAGGCTGACGCATAACTTATGCTACAAATGTGAGGTGGGCTCAAGACGTCGGCTAATTAAGGCCCAAGCTGATGGCCACAAGGTGCAAAAGCTAATTGAAGGTACTATAACACTGTGCGCTATTAAATATCGTTTCAAGTGCTGTAATGCCTAAGCTATCCCATAATCGATTGCCCCCATCTAGACAACTAGCTGGAGTGCTCTATCCCGGGGAAGCCCGGGGGGGCTTCCACAGTTTCTTGTTGACATAGAGGTCCCCGCCCCGCCAGCACACTTGGGGCTTCTCGGGGTTGGTCTTGTGGCGGATGTAGTCGGGCCACTGATCGCGGCGTTGCTGCTGCTGGGCTGGCGTCAGGTCGTCGTCAAGCGACCTGGAGGTGTCCGCCAGCTTCTTGCGGCGAGAGAGGAACCGAACTCGGGCTGTGATGTCGCTGATGGTGAGGACCACTGGAGGGGGCCCAGCCTTGGCCCGTGGATGGGGCAGGCGGTAGGCGCCCTGCATTATATTGCACCTGGCAGCTGCATGCACGCCAAGACCTGTTTCTTCAGCTCGTCGAGAAGAGAGTCTGGGGTCTCTTCCGGTGGCATGTCGAAGCGCCTGAGGATGACCCGGCAGCGGCGACGATCGCGGTCTGACAGCGGCCTCGCGGCGCGTGTCTTCCAGCTCCTGGAGCTTGGTGGTGATGGCGGTCGTGGTAGAGGATGCCTGGCTCTTGAGCAGGTCCGCCCAGGAGGCGCGAGTCGAGGGGTCATCGCTAGCCCTACCAGCAGGTTGGGCGGCGATGGTGGCCGTTCGCTCGGCGATCTCGGGGACCTCAGTGCGTGGCCAGGGCGTCTACCTTGGCAGCAACTGCCTCAAGTTTCACGGTGCCTTGGCCGACTCGGCCTTCCACCTGGTTAAGGTGGGTGGTCACAGTGGCTGTGGCGTCGGAAACTTTGGTGGAAATGTGCTCTAAGTTGCGTAGCAGTAAACTGAGGCTGGAGCTTAAGGGCTACTCTGGCTTCAATGTTGTTGACCTTGGCCGAGAGAGTGTTGAGTGGGCCGTCAGGCGCGTTCAGGGCGGCGAGGTTGGCCATGCCGAGGGCAGGTGAGGGCACTGAGATGTGGTGCCTAGCCGTTTGCTATGTTTTGTGATCGAGTGGGGCATGCTTTCTGGCTTTTTGGATGGAAAACAGCATGCCTAAGTGGCCATATACAAAGAAAAACCCCCTTATGCTTATGTTCAGGTTTTAGCACGCATAACCTTATTACTTGAGCTAGACTTGTCGGAATGACCTGTTTTAAGGGTGGCTGCCACGACGTGATGCAAAAGGAGGGGCAGGGGGACGATGGGAAAGGTAGCAGTGATGATGAGAATGATGTTGATGATATTCCTTGCCTTGCATGTGCGTCCCCGGATGAAATTGATGGTGTCCCTTTCCTGCTGTGCAGCACATTCGGGTGCAAGGGAGGATTGCATGGGTGCTGCGCTGAGCCCCCGTTGACTAAGGAGCCCAAGGGGGATTGGTTTTGCCCTGCCTGCCTTGTGCAGGATGCTTACAAGGGCTGAAATAGTGACAGTTTCTGGTTTAGCGGGCATTTTTGTTAATTAATTAATTAATTAATAGACACGTGACTGCGTCACGTGAGCATAAGTCCTCAGTGGGAGGGGAACATGGGATGGAATGGATGGTATAAGCTATGTAGGTCCGAGTTACAGGGGTGTGGGCACCGCGGCCCGAATCGCTATGAATGCCATACTTGGTCACACGCGGAGCCCCCTCAGACTTGGGGGTGGTCTCCTTCATTACTACTTGCCATCGATCCTTGCGCACCATCTGCCTCCATATTACAGACAAACCAGGAGGCTGCCCGGTGGTGAGCCCGTCACGTCTAGTGTAGCACATGTCCATGCCGAGTCTATCACGAAATGTCCAGGGGTGGCGGCCCTGCCGCGCGCGGCCGGGGGCACGCCAGGTTAGGACATATCGCCCAGGCTGGGCGGGCTTGGTGCCAGCTAGTCTATCTGATGTATCTACCTGATCTGTGCGGGCCAGGTGCCCGGCTAGGCCCAGGCGCCTGTGCCTAATAATGTGGGAAACATAGGGCAAATCAGCGTACAAATCCTCATTACTAATGTGCAAACCAAAGGGGATGTTAAGGGCCTGGCGCAGCATCTTGGTGACGGCGCCGTCGAGTCGTTGCTCCAGCTCCTGCGTCAGTGCCCACGTCTCGGCGCCGTAGGTCAGGATCGTCAGAATGACGACCTTGAAGAGGTCACGCTTGACGATCCGGGGTAGGGCGGGGTTGCTCCACCAGCGGCGGTGGTCATGGAGGTGCGCCCACGCCATGCCGATCCGTGTCGTCATGTCGTCCTCGCAGTCGGAAAGCCAACTGCCGAGCAGCTTGAAGCGGCCTGAAGGAGGGTAGTTGACCTCGGCATCGTCTAAGAGGCGGAGTGTGGGTGGGGGCCCTGCCATGCCGAGGGCCAGGGCCTCCGTTTTGGGGCTGATTTCTAGACCAACCGCCCGAGTCTCGAGCGCCAGGCAGTCCAGCCAAAGTTGGGCAGACTCCGGCTTCTGGATGAGCGTGATATCGTCGGCATAAATGAGGTCAGCTAGTAAATTCTGCCCGTTAGTCGGCCCCCCTTCCCCAAGCTCGTTCGTGATCGCTAGGCCAGGGGCACGGCCTGCAATGCTAGCAAAGCGAGCACGTGCCTGGCGCATAACATAATCCACTACAATAATAAACAGGTACGGCGACAGGACGCAACCCTGCCAGACGCCGGTCTGCAGTGGGCATGGCGGGGTAATGCGTGTTGAGTGGGCACCGAAGTGGTCGACCCCTCATACAGCGTGCGGATGACGGTAATCAGGGGAGTGGGGACGCGAGCGCGAGCAAGTACAGCCCATAGAGCGTCCCAGAGGACAGAATCAAAAGCCTTGATGAAGTCGACGAAGATCAGGATGGCGGGAAACTCACCAGGTTGCAGGAGAGCGATTTCCTCGAAGAGGCGGCGCGCGACGAAGATGGCCATGACGGTGTTGCGCCCAGGACGGAAGCCCATTTCACTTTCCCCAAGGTGACAGTCGAGAGCAGAACGGAGGCGGTTGAGGATCATGTGCATGAACAACTTGGCATTTTTGTTATAACGCGCCAAACGCAATAACTTGAGCTAGACTTGTCGGAATGACCTGGGACTTGGACCACTGCTGTCCCCCTGATAGCCGAATTTTCGCTACATTTTGTTGCCTAATCTGAAGTGTTTATGACATGTTTATTCCCAGTGTCCGGTAAAAAAAGGGTACTTTTGCGGGGAAATTAATAACTGTTCAAGGTTTTGTCATTTTCATGATGTAAATAGCTCAGCAAGCTACAAACTCAGGGAACTATAGACGCTACATTTATTTTTGCCAACAAATGAGTGCATGGGCTGGGGCATACATAGCCCAAATTAGCGTCTTTTTCTATTTATAGCGCAATATTGGCGTATGTGTGGGGGTAGTACCCCCAACAATTAATTAATTAATTAATAGACACGTGACTGCGTCACGTGAGCATAAGTCCTCAGTGGGAGGGGAACATGGGATGGAATGGATGGTATAAGCTATCTAGGTCCTAGTTACAGGGGTGTGGGCACCGCGGCCCGAATCGCTATGAATGCCATACTTGGTCACACGCGGAGCCCCCACAGGCTTGGGGGTGGTCTCCTTCATCACTACTTGCCATCTATCCTTGCGCACCATCTGCCTCCATATTACAGACAAACCAGGAGGCTGCCCGGGGGTGAGCCCGTCACGTCTAGTGTAGCACATGTCCATGCCGAGTCTATCACGAAAAGTCCACGGGTGGCGGCCCTGCCGCGCGCGGCCGGGGGCACGCCAGGTGAGGACATATCGCCCAGGCTGGGCGGGCTTGGTGCCAGCTAGTCTATCTGATGTATCTACCTGATCTGTGCGGGCCAGGTGCCCGGCTAGGCCCAGGCGCCTGTGCCTAATAATGTGGGAAACATAGGGCAAATCAGCGTACAAATCCTCATTACTAACGTGCAAACCAAAGGGGATGTTAAGGGCCTTGCGCAGCATCTTGGTGACGGCGCCGTCGAGTCGTTGCTCCAGCTCCTGCATCAGTGTCCACGTCTCGGCGCCGTAGGTCAGGATCGTCAGAATGACGACCTTGAAGAGGTCACGCTTGACGATCCGGGGTAGGGCGGGGTTGCTCCACCAGCGGCGGTGGTCATGGAGGTGCGCCCACGCCATGCCGATCCGTGTCGTCATGTCGTCCTCGCAGTCAGGAAGCCAACTGCCGAGCAGCTTGAAGCGGCCTGAAGTAGGGTAGTTGACCTCGGCATCGTCTAAGAGGCGGAGTGTGGGTGGGGGCCCTGCCATGCCGAGGGCCAGGGCCTCCGTTTTGGGGCTGATTTCTAGACCAACCGCCCGAGCCTCGAGCGCCAGGCAGTCCAGCCAAAGTTGGGCAGACCCCCAACAAGTGCATGGACAACTCACTAGAGATGTTATTTAGTGCCCCCAATCATAATTCAGCATGGTGCAACTGGAATTCAAGTGATATTAGCATGGGTCAAGTTTTAAGGTTTTTGGGGTGCCACCTCCCCTTAATTAATAGACACGTGACTGCGTCCACATATTCGCCGCCGAAGGTCAGGATCGTCAAAATGACAGCCTTGAGCAGGTCGCATGTGACGAGCCTGGGCAGGCGGGGGTCGCTCCACCAACGTCAATGCTCATGGAGCTGCCCCCGCGCCATGCCGATCTGGGTCTGCATGTGGTCCTCGCAGCCTGGAAGCCAGGTGCCGAGTAGTCACGGAGCACCAATCCTTTCAAGAGGAAACGGGAGATGGCCGCAAATCATCAATCGTAGATGGCATTTTTTTTTGTTTCCAATTTCCCCCCTTCTATGCCGTCCGAGACCGGGAATCTTGGATGTCACTGCGGCAAGCATGCATTCTTATTTATTCATCTCAGTCAGATGTTCGGATCAGACACCCTCGCTATTGCGGATTAAGAAAGGAAGCTATCTGTCAGATGATGCATACTTGGTTACATAACTATTCATTAATCAATTAATCAATCAATTAATAGACACGTTTCTGCGTCACGTGAGCATAAGTCCTCAGTGGGAGGGGAACATGGGATGGAATGGATGGTGTAAGCTATCTAGGTCCTACTTACAGGGTTGTGGGCACCGCGGCCCGAATCGCTATGAATGCCATACGCGGTCACACGCGGAGCCCCCTCAGACTTGGGGGTGGTCTCCTTCATCACTACCTGCCATCTATCCTTGCGTACCATCTGCCTCCATATTACAGACAAACCAGGAGGCTGCCCGGGTGTGAGCCCGTCACGTCTAGTGTAGCACATGTCCATGCCGAGTCTATCACGAAAAGTCCACGGGTGGCGGCCCTGCCGCGCGCGGCCTGGGGCACGGCATTATTATATCTTTTTTAAAAAACTGTTTTACATCATCTGCATACTTTATTTGCATTCCGCCTGACAGATTAGGCAAATTTTCACGGAACGTGCACCACTGTGGCCACCTCTGCAAGGCGTCTTGCACCACAACTTCACTGTCCGAAGGTAATGGCAGAAGTTTTTTGGCATGAAGTACTTCCGGCCTGGTGCGTCCCCTTGGCCTGGACAGAGTGGATCAGCGGCTTGAACAAGGATGGGAATGACAAGATGGTCTCCACCGCATCCTCCATCGGGATCACACTCAGCCGTACAGCTGTCTGGGAACGAGCGGTATACATCGACTGCCGCCGAAAGCGTTTTCCTTTCTCGTGCACATCCCAACTGCTCAGAAAGGCCTGTAACACGGACCCGCCCAGCACCGAGCCCTCCGCCAGCTCCCAAGCGCTCACATTCGTCTCAGGTCGCCTCTCCACCGCCACAGTACCGTCGGACTTTCCCCCAGAAATGCCTTTGGAAGATGCCGCTTCCTCTGCCTGGGAAGCACCAAGCCCAACCGCACCAGGACTCTGCACAAGCTGACCGCCAAGCACAGCCCGCCTTGCTCGGAGCCAACCATTCGCTCCACTGGATAAACTCCCGTCGCTGGTCCCCATGACTTCCGCCGTCCCTGGAAACAGAACGTTGTTGTGGGTGGGTGCCCCTGAGATGTCCTCTGGCATCACACCTCCTATTCCTTGCCTCTTGCTCGTCCTGGCGTCAGAGAACCAGAAGCTGCTCGAAGCCACTTCGCTGTCTGTGACAGCCCCCTTCTTGGCCTCCAAGTGTTCGGAAATGGGTGGCAAGCCCAGCCCGGAAGCCTGACCAACCGACGGCCGGGGCAAGTCATAATTACTGCCAAACAGCTCGTCTTCTGCACCCTGCGAACTGCCCACAACGCCCTCATCCGATAAGTCTGTTTCCAGATTAATGGGCAGCATGGACAGCGTGAGACTGCTGCGCAGGGTCATCCCTGAGCTTGCCACGCGCTCCAGGGGGGGCCTTGGGGTTGGCTCGGTATGCTGGCCCTTGCACTGCTCATCTGGCAGCTGCACACACGCCACGACGCCCGAAAGGACCACGTACAGGTGGCCTGTCCCGCGGTTGCTGCCTTGCTCCAGAATGGTCTGCATCGGTTTGAGGTCATACTCTTTGGCGTGCGCCAGTAGCGCGCGGAGAAAGCTGTGATCATGGGGCAGCAGCACGCTGCGGGGACGCAGTGCACAGCAAAGAGAATGGCCACCTTAGTGAAGCAAAACTTTTGAGAAACATGGAAATGTCAGACAATGTTAAAAAAGAGGCAGACAATGACGGTATAAGTGGCTAGGGCATGCAGAACCTGCAGCATCTAGGATGCTGGACAACATGCCCAGACAGAAGTGTGCCTGCCAATGACAATTCTTACAATATGCCTACAAGAAATAGCTCACCTGGGCTTGACCTTGGCCGTCCACCACCCCACCGAGAGCTCCAGCTTCAATGCGCTCTGGGCATAGCCATCAGCCGCAACACGCATGAGAAGTGATGCACAATCACGACAAGGCAGCCGGCGCCCTCCCATGCGCGCCATGCCCAGCGGATGTGATGACCATAATAGCGTCCATGCAATGGCTACAGCCAGCATTGGCCATCATGTTGCCGCCAGCAAAACCATTCCCAGCTTTCCTTACATCACCCCGGCTCAGCATGACACATGATTTACTCCAAGACAATTTCACACCTTCAACCATTCAAAAAGAATTCATAAAGAGGGTGACCTGTGCAGGCCAAAGTGAATTGCAAATAGTGACAATACTACTATTCAAGTAACACAGGCAGCACTTTCATCCGTCCAGCAGACATGTTGCGTCAGATGACATGAGCTGGAATCCAACATGATTTGAAAGGAATTCGCTTAGAAAAAAATTCCTTGCAAAATATAATGATGAGAAGTCTTCAACCATTTGCGGCCAGGGGCCATTCCCACTACCTGATCCCTTGTTACAGTGCCTGCTGAGCATGCCACTACCATACATACATACATGCATACATACATTGCAGCCAAGCTGCCTTGACCTTTGAGTGCAGTACCGGCATAGCGTTGATGTATACCTGGATGCATAGCCGACCTACTTCCTCAATGCGTGTGCCCATTGCCGTCCGAGCACCCAAGGTCAAAGGTGACTGCTGGCGTCTCACTACCCATCGTGCTGGTACCACGTCTCCAAGGAACCGCAGGCTCAGCTTAACGGCTTGCATACCGGCATGTTTTCAGCAATCTCTTCACCGAGCACCTCGATTTCCTTGGAGTGCCACTTCTTGTCGTAGTACTGCAGCCGAGGCAAATCACCACACAAATTCCTCAAAAAAAGGAAACAAAAGGCCAATTGTCACTGCAGAAATCATCACAAGCTACTCCTGATGGCAATGCCTTATGACATGTCCTTGAGGCAGAAACAGGGGCAATAGGGAGGGCATAGAGAGACCTAGAACAATGGCAGCATCTCATGTATGCACGCTGCAGAGCCCATGAAAAAATGGATCAAGAATTCTATAGGCCTTCTGCCTTCCTCCCTTCCTCCCCACCGGACTGTCCGCATACCTGCCTGTGTCTTGGATGGGTCTTTACTTCGCAAGTCTACAGCATGGACAACCACGCCTCTGTTGGACCTAGCGAGCAGCGTACCCAGCCCCTACAAAAGATCCTTGCATATGCAACCGCCACTGTATTGTTGCAGCATAATCGAACATAAGCGGACAAAAAAACTTGAAACTAAAGTAGAGCCTGCTTTCTAGCCCACACAGGCAGGGTAGTAAAATTAGTGCAACCCGAGAAATCTGTGAAGGCCACAAAGGTGCCTTTTCAGGGCCCCACCTACCTCTATGATGCGGCGCTGCAGCCATGCGGGCATGTACTCCTGCGCATCAAAGAAGTCCTCCAGCGCCGCCGTGCGCAATGAGGACTGGCGGCCCCGCTCATGTGCTGCAAGGATAAGGCTCGTGATCTCCGCGAGCAGATACCCCATGACGTACGTGCCAGCAGCCACCTGCACCACGGCCCTGTGTACGGGGACCCAGCAGGCATTCGTGCCGGCAGGAAGCATCGGGAAAGCATCATGGCAGGCCATTGGCGGACATCACACAAGCTAGGAGAAAACAGAGAGTGGGAAAGAGTTGGGGCAAGAGTGGGGGTGAGGGGGGGATGAGGGCAACATAGCTCAGCTGACACAATGTCGCAGCTGCTGCCATGCAACTTCTGAGGAACCAACTTCACGTCTCTCTTCGCCGGCCTGCTGGCATGATGAGTGCCTGCTGGCACTCATCATGGCTGCTGCGCTGATGTGCCGGATGGCAGTGGCCATCCTTCGCGCCAACAAGGCGGACGCCAAAGAGGGGCAAAGGGACCTGCCCTTCCTGCATTACATTTTGCCCGGGTTACCTTGAATTTTCTTGGCTCAGGTTCCATGTTAGCTTGTACTGCCAATGTTTGGGGCGGCAAATCCACTCTGTGCAAATCCAAGTTGACCCAGAATGGTCAGTTCCGCCACTAAAGAGTTGCCATAAAAAGGCTGTGACTAGCATGAGCATATCAAAGTACAGTAAATAATGAACTAGCAGATACTGATCTCTCAAATGACAGCACAATCTAGCATAAATAATACATGATAACATTACCTCCGGTTGGGTTTTCCCTGCAGTTTGTGTTGTGTTTCATTCAATGAGCCCAGAAACTGACTAGCAGCGACTAGGAGCTTGTACTGGTATGACGGTATCCAGCAGTGAGGTTTATCGTGGCCAACAAGCTGAGTGGACTTGAACAGTGCTGGCACCTTCTTGACCCACACCTGCCAAGTAGCTCTCTTGCACAGCTATGCAAAATGCAACTGCTCCATTTGCATGCCACAGCATGCACACTTGTTAGAGCTCCCAAAACCATGGCCACATTGAATTCGCTGATGGGGGCGATTCAGGCAACCATGGTAATCCCGTTGCCTGGAGCCACACTCTACAAGGCACAGTGGTCACCCACAAGTGGCCCCCATGCCAAGCAACCCCAGACGTCCACCCGGAACTCCAGGCTTCTAGGTCTACCCATGCCCAGGAAGGATGCTCGCAACCTTCCCGCCAACGGTTCTTGCAACAGTCATGTCACACGTCCGCGCTCATGCACCGACCCACTGCCAGTTGCCGCTCAATCCATTACAACCGTGGGTGGCACTCTAGGTGGTTGCACACACACTAAAACTAATTGCACTAATTCAAGTGGGACCGCAGTTAAGGGGGCGCAGCACAAGCAAACAAGCTACCCGCATGCTTACACGACCTGCGGGGAATCACGCAAACTTGAAGCAAACCAGAAGCTACAGCCAATACGGTACTTGAACAGTGGTTTGACAGGGAGGAAACAAGATGGGCGATGCAAGGCAAAGAAATCGGCATGCGGCAGCATGTGCAAGGGGTACCGCTCGGGGTTTCTTCACGTACTTTCTTGCCCCCCTGAAGCTCAACTCACATCCCCAGAAGCTCTTCTTACCAGGCTCGTTCTGCAGGCGTAGTTCCAGCATGGACGTCCCCAAAGCCAACCTGCCAGCCGGTCCAGGTTGTTCACACCGCCACGCGTTGGGCAAAGGCAGGCACAAGGGAAAGCCATGGGCAAAGCTCGACGATGCTGCAAGGCACAGGTCTATCAAGTAAATGCTCGAAGAGGAAGGGGCAAGTGTGTGCTTCGCTGCAACATCGCTGCAAAAAAGGGAACCTGACGCATGTGGACACCGACCAACCACACAGAGCAAGGACGGGGGGTGGGTGGGGACATGCCGCGCAGCACACCGCGATGAAGAGGGAACCGACCATCCACACAGAGCAAGGACGGGGGGTGGGTGGGGACATGCCGCGCAGCACACCGCGATGAAGAGGGAACCGACCATCCACACAGAGCAAGGACGGGGGGTGGGTGGGGACATGCCGCGCAGCACACCGCGATGAAGAGGGAACCGACCATCCACACAGAGCAAGGACGGGGGGTGGGTGGGGACATGCCGCGCAGCACACCGCGATGAAGAGGGAACCGACCATCCACACAGAGCAAGGACGGGGGGTGGGTGGGGACATGCCGCGCAGCACACCGCGATGAAGAGGGAACCGGCCATCCACACAGAGCAAGGACGGGGGGTGGGTGGGGACATGCCGCGCAGCACACCGCGATGAAGAGGGAACCGGCCATCCACACAGAGCAAGGACGGGGGGTGGGTGGGGACATGCCGCGCAGCACACCGCGATGAAGAGGGAACCGACCATCCACACAGAGCAAGGACGGGGGGTGGGTGGGGACATGCCGCGCAGCACACCGCGATGAAGAGGGAACCGACCATCCACACAGAGCAAGGACGGGGGGTGGGTGGGGACATGCCGCGCAGCACACCGCGATGAAGAGGGAACCGACCACCCACACAGAGCAAGGACGGGGGGTGGGTGGGGACATGCCGCGCAGCACACCGCGATGAAGAGGGAACCGACCATCCACACAGAGCAAGGACGGGGGGTGGGTGGGGACATGCCGCGCAGCACACCGCGATGAAGAGGGAACCGACCATCCACACAGAGCAAGGACGGGGGGTGGGTGGGGACATGCCGCGCAGCACACCGCGATGAAGAGGGAACCGACCATCCACACAGAGCAAGGACGGGGGGTGGGTGGGGACATGCCGCGCAGCACACCGCGATGAAGAGGGAACCGACCATCCACACAGAGCAAGGACGGGGGGTGGGTGGGGACATGCCGCGCAGCACACCGCGATGAAGAGGGAACCGACCATCCACACAGAGCAAGGACGGGGGGTGGGTGGGGACATGCCGCGCAGCACACCGCGATGAAGAGGGAACCGACCATCCACACAGAGCAAGGACGGGGGGTGGGTGGGGACATGCCGCGCAGCACACCGCGATGAAGAGGGAACCGACCATCCACACAGAGCAAGGACGGGGGGTGGGTGGGGACATGCCGCGCAGCACACCGCGATGAAGAGGGAACCGACCATCCACACAGAGCAAGGACGGGGGGTGGGTGGGGACATGCCGCGCAGCACACCGCGATGAAGAGGGAACCGACCATCCACACAGAGCAAGGACGGGGGGTGGGTGGGGACATGCCGCGCAGCACACCGCGATGAAGAGGGAACCGACCATCCACACAGAGCAAGGACGGGGGGTGGGTGGGGACATGCCGCGCAGCACACCGCGATGAAGAGGGAACCGACCATCCACACAGAGCAAGGACGGGGGGTGGGTGGGGACATGCCGCGCAGCACACCGCGATGAAGAGGGAACCGACCATCCACACAGAGCAAGGACGGGGGGTGGGTGGGGACATGCCGCGCAGCACACCGCGATGAAGAGGGAACCGACCATCCACACAGAGCAAGGACGGGGGGTGGGTGGGGACATGCCGCGCAGCACACCGCGATGAAGAGGGAACCGACCATCCACACAGAGCAAGGACGGGGGGTGGGTGGGGACATGCCGCGCAGCACACCGCGATGAAGAGGGAACCGACCATCCACACAGAGCAAGGACGGGGGGTGGGTGGGGACATGCCGCGCAGCACACCGCGATGAAGAGGGAACCGACCATCCACACAGAGCAAGGACGGGGGGTGGGTGGGGACATGCCGCGCAGCACACCGCGATGAAGAGGGAACCGACCATCCACACAGAGCAAGGACGGGGGGTGGGTGGGGACATGCCGCGCAGCACACCGCGATGAAGAGGGAACCGACCATCCACACAGAGCAAGGACGGGGGGTGGGTGGGGACATGCCGCGCAGCACACCGCGATGAAGAGGGAACCGACCATCCACACAGAGCAAGGACGGGGGGTGGGTGGGGACATGCCGCGCAGCACACCGCGATGAAGAGGGAACCGACCATCCACACAGAGCAAGGACGGGGGGTGGGTGGGGACATGCCGCGCAGCACACCGCGATGAAGAGGGAACCGACCATCCACACAGAGCAAGGACGGGGGGTGGGTGGGGACATGCCGCGCAGCACACCGCGATGAAGAGGGAACCGACCATCCACACAGAGCAAGGACGGGGGGTGGGTGGGGACATGCCGCGCAGCACACCGCGATGAAGAGGGAACCGACCATCCACACAGAGCAAGGACGGGGGGTGGGTGGGGACATGCCGCGCAGCACACCGCGATGAAGAGGGAACCGACCATCCACACAGAGCAAGGACGGGGGGTGGGTGGGGACATGCCGCGCAGCACACCGCGATGAAGAGGGAACCGACCATCCACACAGAGCAAGGACGGGGGGTGGGTGGGGACATGCCGCGCAGCACACCGCGATGAAGAGGGAACCGACCATCCACACAGAGCAAGGACGGGGGGTGGGTGGGGACATGCCGCGCAGCACACCGCGATGAAGAGGGAACCGACCATCCACACAGAGCAAGGACGGGGGGTGGGTGGGGACATGCCGCGCAGCACACCGCGATGAAGAGGGAACCGACCATCCACACAGAGCAAGGACGGGGGGTGGGTGGGGACATGCCGCGCAGCACACCGCGATGAAGAGGGAACCGACCATCCACACAGAGCAAGGACGGGGGGTGGGTGGGGACATGCCGCGCAGCACACCGCGATGAAGAGGGAACCGACCATCCACACAGAGCAAGGACGGGGGGTGGGTGGGGACATGCCGCGCAGCACACCGCGATGAAGAGGGAACCGACCATCCACACAGAGCAAGGACGGGGGGTGGGTGGGGACATGCCGCGCAGCACACCGCGATGAAGAGGGAACCGACCATCCACACAGAGCAAGGACGGGGGGTGGGTGGGGACATGCCGCGCAGCACACCGCGATGAAGAGGGAACCGACCATCCACACAGAGCAAGGACGGGGGGTGGGTGGGGACATGCCGCGCAGCACACCGCGATGAAGAGGGAACCGACCATCCACACAGAGCAAGGACGGGGGGTGGGTGGGGACATGCCGCGCAGCACACCGCGATGAAGAGGGAACCGACCATCCACACAGAGCAAGGACGGGGGGTGGGTGGGGACATGCCGCGCAGCACACCGCGATGAAGAGGGAACCGACCATCCACACAGAGCAAGGACGGGGGGTGGGTGGGGACATGCCGCGCAGCACACCGCGATGAAGAGGGAACCGACCATCCACACAGAGCAAGGACGGGGGGTGGGTGGGGACATGCCGCGCAGCACACCGCGATGAAGAGGGAACCGACCATCCACACAGAGCAAGGACGGGGGGTGGGTGGGGACATGCCGCGCAGCACACCGCGATGAAGAGGGAACCGACCATCCACACAGAGCAAGGACGGGGGGTGGGTGGGGACATGCCGCGCAGCACACCGCGATGAAGAGGGAACCGACCATCCACACAGAGCAAGGACGGGGGGTGGGTGGGGACATGCCGCGCAGCACACCGCGATGAAGAGGGAACCGACCATCCACACAGAGCAAGGACGGGGGGTGGGTGGGGACATGCCGCGCAGCACACCGCGATGAAGAGGGAACCGACCATCCACACAGAGCAAGGACGGGGGGTGGGTGGGGACATGCCGCGCAGCACACCGCGATGAAGAGGGAACCGACCATCCACACAGAGCAAGGACGGGGGGTGGGTGGGGACATGCCGCGCAGCACACCGCGATGAAGAGGGAACCGACCATCCACACAGAGCAAGGACGGGGGGTGGGTGGGGACATGCCGCGCAGCACACCGCGATGAAGAGGGAACCGACCATCCACACAGAGCAAGGACGGGGGGTGGGTGGGGACATGCCGCGCAGCACACCGCGATGAAGAGGGAACCGACCATCCACACAGAGCAAGGACGGGGGGTGGGTGGGGACATGCCGCGCAGCACACCGCGATGAAGAGGGAACCGACCATCCACACAGAGCAAGGACGGGGGGTGGGTGGGGACATGCCGCGCAGCACACCGCGATGAAGAGGGAACCGACCATCCACACAGAGCAAGGACGGGGGGTGGGTGGGGACATGCCGCGCAGCACACCGCGATGAAGAGGGAACCGACCATCCACACAGAGCAAGGACGGGGGGTGGGTGGGGACATGCCGCGCAGCACACCGCGATGAAGAGGGAACCGACCATCCACACAGAGCAAGGACGGGGGGTGGGTGGGGACATGCCGCGCAGCACACCGCGATGAAGAGGGAACCGACCATCCACACAGAGCAAGGACGGGGGGTGGGTGGGGACATGCCGCGCAGCACACCGCGATGAAGAGGGAACCGACCATCCACACAGAGCAAGGACGGGGGGTGGGTGGGGACATGCCGCGCAGCACACCGCGATGAAGAGGGAACCGACCATCCACACAGAGCAAGGACGGGGGGTGGGTGGGGACATGCCGCGCAGCACACCGCGATGAAGAGGGAACCGACCATCCACACAGAGCAAGGACGGGGGGTGGGTGGGGACATGCCGCGCAGCACACCGCGATGAAGAGGGAACCGACCATCCACACAGAGCAAGGACGGGGGGTGGGTGGGGACATGCCGCGCAGCACACCGCGATGAAGAGGGAACCGACCATCCACACAGAGCAAGGACGGGGGGTGGGTGGGGACATGCCGCGCAGCACACCGCGATGAAGAGGGAACCGACCATCCACACAGAGCAAGGACGGGGGGTGGGTGGGGACATGCCGCGCAGCACACCGCGATGAAGAGGGAACCGACCATCCACACAGAGCAAGGACGGGGGGTGGGTGGGGACATGCCGCGCAGCACACCGCGATGAAGAGGGAACCGACCATCCACACAGAGCAAGGACGGGGGGTGGGTGGGGACATGCCGCGCAGCACACCGCGATGAAGAGGGAACCGACCATCCACACAGAGCAAGGACGGGGGGTGGGTGGGGACATGCCGCGCAGCACACCGCGATGAAGAGGGAACCGACCATCCACACAGAGCAAGGACGGGGGGTGGGTGGGGACATGCCGCGCAGCACACCGCGATGAAGAGGGAACCGACCATCCACACAGAGCAAGGACGGGGGGTGGGTGGGGACATGCCGCGCAGCACACCGCGATGAAGAGGGAACCGACCATCCACACAGAGCAAGGACGGGGGGTGGGTGGGGACATGCCGCGCAGCACACCGCGATGAAGAGGGAACCGACCATCCACACAGAGCAAGGACGGGGGGTGGGTGGGGACATGCCGCGCAGCACACCGCGATGAAGAGGGAACCGACCATCCACACAGAGCAAGGACGGGGGGTGGGTGGGGACATGCCGCGCAGCACACCGCGATGAAGAGGGAACCGACCATCCACACAGAGCAAGGACGGGGGGTGGGTGGGGACATGCCGCGCAGCACACCGCGATGAAGAGGGAACCGACCATCCACACAGAGCAAGGACGGGGGGTGGGTGGGGACATGCCGCGCAGCACACCGCGATGAAGAGGGAACCGACCATCCACACAGAGCAAGGACGGGGGGTGGGTGGGGACATGCCGCGCAGCACACCGCGATGAAGAGGGAACCGACCATCCACACAGAGCAAGGACGGGGGGTGGGTGGGGACATGCCGCGCAGCACACCGCGATGAAGAGGGAACCGACCATCCACACAGAGCAAGGACGGGGGGTGGGTGGGGACATGCCGCGCAGCACACCGCGATGAAGAGGGAACCGACCATCCACACAGAGCAAGGACGGGGGGTGGGTGGGGACATGCCGCGCAGCACACCGCGATGAAGAGGGAACCGACCATCCACACAGAGCAAGGACGGGGGGTGGGTGGGGACATGCCGCGCAGCACACCGCGATGAAGAGGGAACCGACCATCCACACAGAGCAAGGACGGGGGGTGGGTGGGGACATGCCGCGCAGCACACCGCGATGAAGAGGGAACCGACCATCCACACAGAGCAAGGACGGGGGGTGGGTGGGGACATGCCGCGCAGCACACCGCGATGAAGAGGGAACCGACCATCCACACAGAGCAAGGACGGGGGGTGGGTGGGGACATGCCGCGCAGCACACCGCGATGAAGAGGGAACCGACCATCCACACAGAGCAAGGACGGGGGGTGGGTGGGGACATGCCGCGCAGCACACCGCGATGAAGAGGGAACCGACCATCCACACAGAGCAAGGACGGGGGGTGGGTGGGGACATGCCGCGCAGCACACCGCGATGAAGAGGGAACCGACCATCCACACAGAGCAAGGACGGGGGGTGGGTGGGGACATGCCGCGCAGCACACCGCGATGAAGAGGGAACCGACCATCCACACAGAGCAAGGACGGGGGGTGGGTGGGGACATGCCGCGCAGCACACCGCGATGAAGAGGGAACCGACCATCCACACAGAGCAAGGACGGGGGGTGGGTGGGGACATGCCGCGCAGCACACCGCGATGAAGAGGGAACCGACCATCCACACAGAGCAAGGACGGGGGGTGGGTGGGGACATGCCGCGCAGCACACCGCGATGAAGAGGGAACCGACCATCCACACAGAGCAAGGACGGGGGGTGGGTGGGGACATGCCGCGCAGCACACCGCGATGAAGAGGGAACCGACCATCCACACAGAGCAAGGACGGGGGGTGGGTGGGGACATGCCGCGCAGCACACCGCGATGAAGAGGGAACCGACCATCCACACAGAGCAAGGACGGGGGGTGGGTGGGGACATGCCGCGCAGCACACCGCGATGAAGAGGGAACCGACCATCCACACAGAGCAAGGACGGGGGGTGGGTGGGGACATGCCGCGCAGCACACCGCGATGAAGAGGGAACCGACCATCCACACAGAGCAAGGACGGGGGGTGGGTGGGGACATGCCGCGCAGCACACCGCGATGAAGAGGGAACCGACCATCCACACAGAGCAAGGACGGGGGGTGGGTGGGGACATGCCGCGCAGCACACCGCGATGAAGAGGGAACCGACCATCCACACAGAGCAAGGACGGGGGGTGGGTGGGGACATGCCGCGCAGCACACCGCGATGAAGAGGGAACCGACCATCCACACAGAGCAAGGACGGGGGGTGGGTGGGGACATGCCGCGCAGCACACCGCGATGAAGAGGGAACCGACCATCCACACAGAGCAAGGACGGGGGGTGGGTGGGGACATGCCGCGCAGCACACCGCGATGAAGAGGGAACCGACCATCCACACAGAGCAAGGACGGGGGGTGGGTGGGGACATGCCGCGCAGCACACCGCGATGAAGAGGGAACCGACCATCCACACAGAGCAAGGACGGGGGGTGGGTGGGGACATGCCGCGCAGCACACCGCGATGAAGAGGGAACCGACCATCCACACAGAGCAAGGACGGGGGGTGGGTGGGGACATGCCGCGCAGCACACCGCGATGAAGAGGGAACCGACCATCCACACAGAGCAAGGACGGGGGGTGGGTGGGGACATGCCGCGCAGCACACCGCGATGAAGAGGGAACCGACCATCCACACAGAGCAAGGACGGGGGGTGGGTGGGGACATGCCGCGCAGCACACCGCGATGAAGAGGGAACCGACCATCCACACAGAGCAAGGACGGGGGGTGGGTGGGGACATGCCGCGCAGCACACCGCGATGAAGAGGGAACCGACCATCCACACAGAGCAAGGACGGGGGGTGGGTGGGGACATGCCGCGCAGCACACCGCGATGAAGAGGGAACCGACCATCCACACAGAGCAAGGACGGGGGGTGGGTGGGGACATGCCGCGCAGCACACCGCGATGAAGAGGGAACCGACCATCCACACAGAGCAAGGACGGGGGGTGGGTGGGGACATGCCGCGCAGCACACCGCGATGAAGAGGGAACCGACCATCCACACAGAGCAAGGACGGGGGGTGGGTGGGGACATGCCGCGCAGCACACCGCGATGAAGAGGGAACCGACCATCCACACAGAGCAAGGACGGGGGGTGGGTGGGGACATGCCGCGCAGCACACCGCGATGAAGAGGGAACCGACCATCCACACAGAGCAAGGACGGGGGGTGGGTGGGGACATGCCGCGCAGCACACCGCGATGAAGAGGGAACCGACCATCCACACAGAGCAAGGACGGGGGGTGGGTGGGGACATGCCGCGCAGCACACCGCGATGAAGAGGGAACCGACCATCCACACAGAGCAAGGACGGGGGGTGGGTGGGGACATGCCGCGCAGCACACCGCGATGAAGAGGGAACCGACCATCCACACAGAGCAAGGACGGGGGGTGGGTGGGGACATGCCGCGCAGCACACCGCGATGAAGAGGGAACCGACCATCCACACAGAGCAAGGACGGGGGGTGGGTGGGGACATGCCGCGCAGCACACCGCGATGAAGAGGGAACCGACCATCCACACAGAGCAAGGACGGGGGGTGGGTGGGGACATGCCGCGCAGCACACCGCGATGAAGAGGGAACCGACCATCCACACAGAGCAAGGACGGGGGGTGGGTGGGGACATGCCGCGCAGCACACCGCGATGAAGAGGGAACCGACCATCCACACAGAGCAAGGACGGGGGGTGGGTGGGGACATGCCGCGCAGCACACCGCGATGAAGAGGGAACCGACCATCCACACAGAGCAAGGACGGGGGGTGGGTGGGGACATGCCGCGCAGCACACCGCGATGAAGAGGGAACCGACCATCCACACAGAGCAAGGACGGGGGGTGGGTGGGGACATGCCGCGCAGCACACCGCGATGAAGAGGGAACCGACCATCCACACAGAGCAAGGACGGGGGGTGGGTGGGGACATGCCGCGCAGCACACCGCGATGAAGAGGGAACCGACCATCCACACAGAGCAAGGACGGGGGGTGGGTGGGGACATGCCGCGCAGCACACCGCGATGAAGAGGGAACCGACCATCCACACAGAGCAAGGACGGGGGGTGGGTGGGGACATGCCGCGCAGCACACCGCGATGAAGAGGGAACCGACCATCCACACAGAGCAAGGACGGGGGGTGGGTGGGGACATGCCGCGCAGCACACCGCGATGAAGAGGGAACCGACCATCCACACAGAGCAAGGACGGGGGGTGGGTGGGGACATGCCGCGCAGCACACCGCGATGAAGAGGGAACCGACCATCCACACAGAGCAAGGACGGGGGGTGGGTGGGGACATGCCGCGCAGCACACCGCGATGAAGAGGGAACCGACCATCCACACAGAGCAAGGACGGGGGGTGGGTGGGGACATGCCGCGCAGCACACCGCGATGAAGAGGGAACCGACCATCCACACAGAGCAAGGACGGGGGGTGGGTGGGGACATGCCGCGCAGCACACCGCGATGAAGAGGGAACCGACCATCCACACAGAGCAAGGACGGGGGGTGGGTGGGGACATGCCGCGCAGCACACCGCGATGAAGAGGGAACCGACCATCCACACAGAGCAAGGACGGGGGGTGGGTGGGGACATGCCGCGCAGCACACCGCGATGAAGAGGGAACCGACCATCCACACAGAGCAAGGACGGGGGGTGGGTGGGGACATGCCGCGCAGCACACCGCGATGAAGAGGGAACCGACCATCCACACAGAGCAAGGACGGGGGGTGGGTGGGGACATGCCGCGCAGCACACCGCGATGAAGAGGGAACCGACCATCCACACAGAGCAAGGACGGGGGGTGGGTGGGGACATGCCGCGCAGCACACCGCGATGAAGAGGGAACCGACCATCCACACAGAGCAAGGACGGGGGGTGGGTGGGGACATGCCGCGCAGCACACCGCGATGAAGAGGGAACCGACCATCCACACAGAGCAAGGACGGGGGGTGGGTGGGGACATGCCGCGCAGCACACCGCGATGAAGAGGGAACCGACCATCCACACAGAGCAAGGACGGGGGGTGGGTGGGGACATGCCGCGCAGCACACCGCGATGAAGAGGGAACCGACCATCCACACAGAGCAAGGACGGGGGGTGGGTGGGGACATGCCGCGCAGCACACCGCGATGAAGAGGGAACCGACCATCCACACAGAGCAAGGACGGGGGGTGGGTGGGGACATGCCGCGCAGCACACCGCGATGAAGAGGGAACCGACCATCCACACAGAGCAAGGACGGGGGGTGGGTGGGGACATGCCGCGCAGCACACCGCGATGAAGAGGGAACCGACCATCCACACAGAGCAAGGACGGGGGGTGGGTGGGGACATGCCGCGCAGCACACCGCGATGAAGAGGGAACCGACCATCCACACAGAGCAAGGACGGGGGGTGGGTGGGGACATGCCGCGCAGCACACCGCGATGAAGAGGGAACCGACCATCCACACAGAGCAAGGACGGGGGGTGGGTGGGGACATGCCGCGCAGCACACCGCGATGAAGAGGGAACCGACCATCCACACAGAGCAAGGACGGGGGGTGGGTGGGGACATGCCGCGCAGCACACCGCGATGAAGAGGGAACCGACCATCCACACAGAGCAAGGACGGGGGGTGGGTGGGGACATGCCGCGCAGCACACCGCGATGAAGAGGGAACCGACCATCCACACAGAGCAAGGACGGGGGGTGGGTGGGGACATGCCGCGCAGCACACCGCGATGAAGAGGGAACCGACCATCCACACAGAGCAAGGACGGGGGGTGGGTGGGGACATGCCGCGCAGCACACCGCGATGAAGAGGGAACCGACCATCCACACAGAGCAAGGACGGGGGGTGGGTGGGGACATGCCGCGCAGCACACCGCGATGAAGAGGGAACCGACCATCCACACAGAGCAAGGACGGGGGGTGGGTGGGGACATGCCGCGCAGCACACCGCGATGAAGAGGGAACCGACCATCCACACAGAGCAAGGACGGGGGGTGGGTGGGGACATGCCGCGCAGCACACCGCGATGAAGAGGGAACCGACCACCCACACAGAGCAAGGACGGGGGGTGGGTGGGGACATGCCGCGCAGCACACCGCGATGAAGAGGGAACCGACCATCCACACAGAGCAAGGACGGGGGGTGGGTGGGGACATGCCGCGCAGCACACCGCGATGAAGAGGGAACCGACCATCCACACAGAGCAAGGACGGGGGGTGGGTGGGGACATGCCGCGCAGCACACCGCGATGAAGAGGGAACCGACCACCCACACAGAGCAAGGACGGGGGGTGGGTGGGGACATGCCGCGCAGCACACCGCGATGAATAGTGATGATACCCCGAGTAGGCGGCAGTTTACACCAACAACCTGCAGGTTGTCGCCTAGAATGTATTGAAAACCATATGCCCCTCAGGGATATGTGTTAGATATCCTCGCCACGGAGGTATGTTCTTAATTAAATAATTAATTAATACCCAGAAATACCGGGTGACAGCACAGCGCTTAAGAGTGACGGTACCCAGCAATATGGAGTGGCATTACACAGGACAAAGACATTGTCACTTGCTAGGAATGCAGGCCGCCATGCAGACCACCGCAATACCCAGCTGAGGGGAGATAAGAGGGTTGGAGAGGGGAGCGCATTGCACATAAGGCATGAACACATGGAAAGCAGGTAGCCGGCAGCATGTGGCGGATAGCAGGCAGCCGGCACCAGGCAGCAAGCAGCAGCATAAAGCAAGAGGTAACAGAGGGATAATCCAGAAAGTCGACCAGCTCCCATCCAGCCACTCAGGAGATACGCTCCCACCTAGCCACGATAGCACGCGCAGCAATTGGTCGCGTTTGGTCGGGCCACAAGATGGCATGCCCATGGGCGTGTCAGTCCTGTTCATGCAGAGGAAATGAAGAAGAACCAGAAACAAGGGCGAAAGAATTCCAAAACAGGGCAACAGAGAATCAGAGGGAGGGCCTCTGCGGATGGGAGGTGCATTGAGGTATGCCGTACACTGGTCACCGCGACGATGGCATAGTAGATGCAGGTCAGGTACTGCTGACTGAGGGGGGCCTCGCTCACTGGAACGGCCACGTTGTCAACCAAGATCGTTTGACCATAAATCCAGCCACCCTCCTGGTTCGGGGGCTGCAGGCGACCAACCCAGTAGAAAATGCAGGCGGCGAAGTGGCTGAAGAGGAACACCTGCGGCACACATGTGGGCGTGAGTGAGAGGGCGCATCATGTAAGGTCTTCTGCGGAAGAAACAGGGGGGGGGGCTTTATTTCAGGTAACAAGTTATTCGTGTGCTGCCGCTGGAAGACCACCGAGTGCTTACAAGCGCGATCCCCGATGGAATCGACATCGGCCTTAAGCAACCTGCCACTACGCGCAAACTCGATCTCTTAGCCATATAACAGGGCCGGCAAAGTGGGGAGGGGGAGCAATAGATTATCAAAAACGATAAAAAAATGCAACGACAAAAGGGGAGGTGCGTGAAAGAGGGAAGGGGGGCAGGGAGGCGAGGGGAAGGTAAGGAAGGGAAATAACCATGCCCATTGCCACTCCTTGGAATCAAGTGACCGCCTTGAGCAGCCAAAGGGATAAATATGACTGCCCACAAAATAACCACAGCCGGACTGTCTGTCATTAACAATTCAAACAAAAAAAATGAACCATTCCACAAGACAGCACACTGGCCACCACAGTCAGGCCCGCATTTCCAAGAATGGCCGTTGGCTGGCTGGAAAGGCAACCCGACACATGCTGAGAACACACCAACTGTCCTGGGAGGGGGCTCACCCCTCGCTGCAGCTGTCAAAACACTGTTGCCATGGCAGGCCGCCAACTTGGCAATGGCATAAGGCATCTGGGTGAAAAATACAGCTTCCTGCGACACATGGCTTGCTGTAACAGGGCTGAATCACCAAAGAGGTGCATGATACGTAGCGCAGGAAAAAGGAGTGCTTTCAAGGCGTGGCAGAGCACGCAGCAGAATATTTGTTCTCCACAGCCTGGTGACGCCCGCCCATGTCTGAACCCGCAACAAAAAAAGCCTCACCACACTTCCCAACACATACATGAGTGCAACGCAGCGGAACAGCAGCAGCTCTGTACCATTGGTGGGCTGGATCCCAGAGGCTGCAGGCCAAGGAAGCCAGAGCATCAAACTTGTGAAGACCTATTACTACACCAATAAAGTTGGGACAAGAACCCGGCGACAATCAGGAATAAGGGAAAGGCCTAAAGACCAAGGCATGCCTCAATCCAGCCATTAGCAGGGTTGCCTTGGTAGCAGCTTGGCGTGAACTGCACTACGGAAGATAAATGCTCTCAAACGCTCGCCCAACGGAAGGCAGCTGATCGCATCCCAAGTCCGCACTGTTGCCATATTCACGACCGAAAATGGTTTTCTCGCACCCATGAGCTATTAGTCAATATAACCATTTGTGCCCAGCTCGCTGCCTCTGTGGCTTCTGCCACACAGATACTGGTGGGCTCCTCAGAAAAGAAGTGGCTGCGTGATAATCCAAGAACAATACGTTGCCTGCACACACCCAGAGAACACTGAAGGCGAGACTCCCAAAGGCGAACATGGAGTCGGATGGCCTCCACATCAACATTCGCTGCAGCCGGTTGAGGCGCATCACCTGGTCAGCGAGGCAGCACACACACAGGGAGCGACCGGACCACCACCAACAGCTGCTGTCAGTCATGTTGCCGCTGCCCTAGAGGCAGGTTGTCCACAATTGCCTTCCATTACCTGCTGCGAAAATCATCATACATATACACATAGGAAAGCTTGCTAGAAATAAGCATGGCATGTGTAGGCCATGGGGTGCATGTGTAGGCCATGGGGTGCATGTATAGGCCATACGGGATGAATGCATGAAAGCCATGGGATAAACAAGACAGCAGCCACAAGACAGCAGCCAGAAGACAGAAGCTACAGTACTGCATGGGCGCAGAAGTCAAACAGCCACAAAAATAAGCACAAAATTAAGGTTGCAAGATATGATGCACCCAAAGTGCTCAAGCTATCCACGAGACAACTTGCCAAGGCATGCAATTGCGGTGACCAGCACAATGGGAAACCCCAGCCTATCTCTGTGTTCGCCACGTGGACTTCTCATGTCATGCAATAGTGACAGATTGTGATGCAATGGACTGCTATAGGGAAAGTGCAACACAGCTGGAGGCACTAGCAAGCAAGCCAGGTAAACTTACTTATTGACTGCCAAACCATTCCACTCGTGCTACTCCTAGTTAAAACTTCCCGCAGCGATGACTTCTGACTCTGCCTGGAAGCGCGCCTACCTGATCAGCTTCGACGTGGTACTGTTAGACCCCATGCGGGTTGTCCAGACCAGCATACCTGACGCCTGGATGGGGACCATGGAGCACCGTCCGGTGGCCCAGGGATGAATCACTGGCCACCACAAGCCCACCGGCCACTGGCATGTCCTGGGCTTGTCAGCCATGGACGATGCTTCGAGGGTTCACCAACACACGCCCACCCATCATATATCGATGAATGAATGGCGACAGTTGCTAAGGCAGAGCAGGAGTTTGCTCCTATCGAGAACAGCCCAGCGATTTCCCACGAACCAGAACACTAAACCAAAAAATACTATTCATATCTGTACACAAGGACAAGAACATGGAACTAAGCCTGCCACCCCAGGCAAACCCATTTGCCCATGGGGACTTGGGAGGTTATCCCATACAAGGCAACCTTCTGACAAGAAACCACCAGGAAGAACTCATGAATACACCATTTAAACCTCTCCACATCGCACCTTCAGAATACGGAGAAGACCCAGCAGCTTCAAGCCCTGGGCCTTCCTGTCTGAATTCCACCCGATCAGGTCGTAGGGCAAGCTGCCGAGCAGGTCTGGCAAAAACCAAGTTCTCAGGTAGCGTTGCGCCACCTGGGTGTGGCAGCAGGACAGCTCAAAGCCACGCGAAACCAGTCAACTTGTGCAGGTAGCCTGCTGTGATCCGCATCACTGGCTCAGGCACATCAGTGACAAACGATGCATTCCCAGCACGCGCGTACACCTTACATATCCGTTTGCATCTGCTTCGCACACCATAATGACCCATCTCAAAGCATCTGTGCATCCCACACCCCAACCCCAACACACAAAGCGTGAATGATCTCCCCTACGCTTTCCTCCTCTATGCTTTCCTGTGCGCGCAGTCAGCATCCGTTTGTTTAGTGCACGGTAAAAAACAAGAGAGAGAGAGAGAGAGAGAGCGTGGATTCAAGTACAGGAGCAAATGGCCAGGAGACATGGGGTGGCCACTGCTGGCGCACGCCCACACATGGGCAGAGAAAAGAGCCGGCAGGCCCATGACAGTGCCAATTACAGGCTGGAGTTGCGTGGACGGGAGAGGCAACAACATATGGTCAAAAGCCATACACAAAAGTAAATGCCCAAACTGTAAAACCTCGAGAAGCCCCCAGACAGTTCCTTGCCCATAGAGATCGTACATAACTCTAGCTAAACATGCATGCTTGCATAGTGTAAAATGCCATGACTCTTGGACTAGACGACCTCAATTTCAATTCTGACCCAGACTCCCAAGACGACGTGTTCAGCGACAAGACTTGACCCTTCTTACCACTTGAGCACGTTAAGATTCAGGAATGTCGCTGCAAAAACTCTGCAATAGTGAGGTGTGCATGACATCAGTCGTGGGAAAGCAGGAACACTGTGGCCGCAACCACACACACCTGGAAACTACTCGCCCATGGCTGAAACATACCGGGCCGTTCCAAAAAGATACCTTAAGTTTTCCGTGCCGGAAATCAAGCCGCTGCCAAGACAAAAAATGATGCATGGAGCACCTCCAGGTAATCAACTAAGACGGGGTCAAGCGTGAGTTACCACACCTTGCGAGGAGCCATCTCGACCGCGGTCGCCCCAGGCAGAAGCCCGCCGGGATCGCGCCGGATGCTGCTGTAAGTAATAATATATCCTAACCTAAAATTCAGGATGGTGTCAAGCAAAAAATACACATCCATGGTCAAAAAGAAGATTTTCCATCCGTCTCCCAAGTCCGGCGCCCAGGCGACACCGACCGGGATGAGGAACCCGGTGACAATTGCGGACGCAAACAATATGACCTCGTAATACAGCCGCCATCCGCTCAATGGGTGAAGCATGGGGAGTTTCCATCGAGATGTGAGGCCACCCGCGCTTGCTTTAGAGGGCTCGTCATCCGTGTTCAGGCCACTTTCCGAAAGTCTGGCTTCCCCGGAAGGCGTCAATGGCATTTCCTTGCCACCGTTTGCCATGCAGCTAATCCTTGGTGAAGCAAGAAAGGGGATTTCGCGGTGCTGGCTATCCGGGCATACCAACGCTCAAGTCCAGCGGTAGGGGTGATGCCGCCTGAACATTACCGAAACGCGTTCCACAGGTGCAGCATCTGGGACACCATCCCTCCTCAGTTATTGAGATAGGCCATGGAACTTTGCTCTGTATCGTGCAGAAGTGTGTGGAAGTGCTTACCAATCCAACCAACCATTTGGGTAAAACGACGTCGCAACGGTGGCCCGAGCGATGGCCGGTGGCAGCCGGTGGCCCTAATGTGTCAATTTGCCATGCGAAGTTATCAATTGCACTTCATTTTTCCGAGCTGCTTCTTCCAATGATTGCCAACAGTTGTTTTGGCGCGTACAGCCGACACGCGGCAGCGCAGGCAACAGTACTACTACACCCCGACCTGCAGCGCCAGCACGAGGTGCTTGCTGCACCGCAAGTTCGATGATCGTGATCCTCCACATGATCTACCTGCTATCCGCAAAGCGCGTTAACAAACGCAGTTTCCCAGAAACCCGTACAGTACCCAGGCAGTACCTACTCGTCTACTAGCGACGCAATTCGTTTGCCACAAGACCCGTACGGCTGTACCTAAAGACACGTCCAACGTGTGGACACGAGTCACACGAGGTGACAAGCCCAGCACACGTTGCCCAAAAAATGTTGGCGGGGCGGCGTTTCTTGATTAACACAACACGCACTGCACTACGTAGTAGACACTACACAACATTACGTGTACACAGCATTTCATTTTGGGAAGTGCATACTGAAGAGACGAGATAAGTACGTCCAAGCACAACAGGCTCCGCCAGTTGTTTTCGCTGGGATTATTGTTCCATGTAGGGCCGATTCTTTCTATTTCGTGAGGCTGATTTCATGCAAGTCACCTAGAGCGCTTTCAGTTTACCAAAGGCGCGTTCGAGCGGGGATTCAAGTATGTACGGGCTTTTCAAAATGTCGTTATACAACTGATTTTCAAGCCCGAAGGGTAATAGGAATGATAAGGGGGCTTGATTTGCCTAACGTATGTTTGGCCGTGTCGTGCTGCGTCAAATAAACAGATAATTATTGTAAGTCGCGTGCCCGAAGGTCTTGGAGCGTACATCCTCATAAGCTGGGAGTGTTAGTCCATTAGAAGTGGTAAACTATAGGGCAGCCTACCTTGTATTGCCGTCCCATGGACGGCTTTACTGCCCGCGGAAGGAATTTTGGATGAATTAGGTTAAAGGTACTCGTCAAACCGGATTTCTAAGCGCCTCGTGGAAGCGTCCGAGATCAGCTTTGATCCGAGCACCTACAGTGAAGGGACGCGGAGGAGATTTCATGCAACATAAACATAATGGCGAAAATACTTTCTTTCTTCGAGGCAGCGGGGCTGACGTCGAACACGAGGCCGATGCTGCATCCGTTCAGCCGATTCCGGCTTGTATACGAGTTCATCTTGGTAGTCACCACGCTGGTTAGCGCGTTTGCAGTCCCTGTCATCGTGGCATGGGCACCAGTTCTCGGCGATTCCTGGAGGGCCTTCCTCCTAGCCTTGTCCGTATTTTTCATGCTCGATTGCTTGTTGCACTTTCGACTCGGGTACGTCATCAGCTACACGGGCGTGGTGTGGAGGGCTAAACGCAGTCTTCATTCAACGGCTTTTGTGGAGATGGACCCCCACAAGGTAGGCGGTGGCTGATATCGAGGCTTGTGTGAAGCACACATTGGCAGTGTTTCAAGAGCCCTTGTTGCCTCCCTTCTCTTGTAGTAGCCGTGAGTAGGTTTGTCATTCTCAGACTGCTAGGAGAAACATGCTTCCCTGCAAGGGGGAGGGTGTTTTCCGAGGTACCAGCCATGTTTCTGGGTTGAACTATGGCATGATTCTCGCCGTGCTTCTAGAAAAAGCCTTTTACTCTGCATACTGTGCAGCGATATTTTTGTTGCAGTTGTATGCCTGTCGAAACGGGAGCTTCTTGTAGGTACAGGTATGCATCACAAGCTACCGGAGTAAGTTCCATGCAATTGCACCGTGTGGTGTTGGTAGCTATATGCCTTCTATCAACCATGCACCTTTTACATATGTATTCCTGGTTCTTGAATGACAGCTCTTCCTAGTCCAGCAAGAATCAGCTTGTGTATATGTTGCAGTGTACCGGCCAGTCGAGCGGTATTTTAGGGGAAGCTGCCCTCCTTGGGGAGTTGCCTATCTGGGCCGCTGCTCGCTCATATCGGATTCCCAGCATGCGCTGGGTCCTCTTCTTGTCTGGGACTCCTATCGAAGCTCGCTTCTTACTGTGTGTAATGACGCACACATCACCCACGTCTCGCTGTCCACTTTGCCTTTACTACAGCGATGATTGTTCTTCTTGTCGTTGTCGTTGTCGTCGTCGTCGTCGTCGTCGCAGTCGCAGTCGCAGTCGCAGTCGCAGTCGCAGTCGCAGTCGCAGCCGCAGCCGCAGCCGCAGCCGCAGCCGCAGCCGCAGCCGCAGCCGCAGCCGCAGTCGCAGTTGCAGTCGCAGTCGCAGTCGCAGTCGCAGTCGCAGTCGCAGTGGTCGTCATCGTCGTGGTCGTGGTCGTGGTCGTGGTCGTGGTCGTGGTCGTGGTCGTGGTCGTGGTCGTGGTCGTGGTCGTGGTCGTGGTCGTGGTCGTGGTCGTGGTCGTGGTCGTGGTCGTGGTCGTGGTCGTGGTCGTGGTCGTGGTCGTGGTCGTGGTCGTGGTCGTGGTCGTGGTCGTGGTACTCGGTACTCGCACTCGCACTCGCACTCGCACTCGCACTCGCACTCGCACTCGCACTCGCACTCGCACTCGCACTCGCACTCGCACTCGCACTCGCACTCGCACTCGCACTCGCACTCGCACTCGCACTCGCACTCGCACTCGCACTCGCACTCGCACTCGCACTCGCGCTCGCACTCGCACTTGCTGTCGCTGTCGCTGTCGCTGTCGTTGGCGGCGGCGGGGCGGCGGCGGGGCAGCAGCGGCAGTGGCATCATCATCATACTGCAGATACTGTCATAAAGAGCAGCACCTTTCCTGGATGTCCCTCGGCTGTCTGCCTTGGCGTCTTCCTGCCTGTGAGGCTTGCCTTGCATTTGGCTCAAACTAGTAGGAAACTCTGGGCATTGGGCAATAGGAATGTCAAGCGATCTGCATCGGGGCGTCAGCACATGGCCTGGTCCGCAGGAACGCTCTTCTTGGTTTCTCCTCTCGCTGTAGCTGTTATTGATGCCTTCCATCCTGGCTCCCCCTTGTATGTGTCTGTCTTGCTGGGCTGTTCGCTGTATGGCACATGTGCCCCGTACCTGTACACCCCGACACGGACATGCCGCCCCCTTTGCGACTCGCGAGAGCTTCGTCCCTCCTTTTCACCATGCACAGTAGCAAACGGTGTGGGCTGTCCATGTTCTCCTCGCTTTGCTGAAATGGTGACACTTGGCATCATTTCGTTCTTATGCTATAAGGCCTTTGTACACGGTTGGGCTGCCCTGCCATCCCGTCCCATCTCATAACATCCCCCCCTCTCCCTCCTGTCAATAATATAATATAATATAATATAATATAATATAATATAATATAATATAATATAATATAATATAATATAATATAATATAATATAATATAATATAATATAATATAATATAATATAATATAATATAATATAATATAATATAATGTAAATAAAATCTCCAGGTGGCTCGCCACTACCTGACGACATGGTTTCTGCCAGACTTCATCGGCAGCCTGCCTTACAATTTGATCGGGTGGTATACGGACTCTGCCGTCATGGGGCTAGAGTTTCTGGTGCTGCTGCGCCTGTTCAAGGTGGGTACATCCTGAGCTGCCATTCAGGTTTGGCGCTGCTTGCTTAGCCTCCTCAATGCGGCTGTGTACATACTGCTCCGCTACACGAATGCATCCGGCATGGGCAGCTGGCAGGGCATTATGGCATATTTGCACGCCTTATGTGAGTAAATGTGGCAATTAGGCTCTCAAGGATTGTGAGGTCTATAGTTGAAAAGCGCTGCCATTCACAAATATCTTGTGGCAAATTTTCCCCAGACATAGTCTGCATTTCTGCATGTGCAGGGTCTTCCACCTGCCCGCGCCCCTTGCTTGATGCCGTGGATTAGGGCCATTGAGTAGTGGTTGCCGTGTCTACTAGGTGAGAAAACGCATGTATGGAGATGTGTGTCCGCCCTTCCCAGTGGGATGCACGGAATGGATGGCGTGGGTGGGATGGATGGGGCGGGTGGGGCGGGTGGGTGGGCGGGTGGGTGGGCGGGTGGGGCGGGCGGGGCGGGTGGGGCGGGTGGGGCAGGTGGGGCGGGTGGGCGGGTGGGGCGGGTGGGGCGGGTGGGGCGGGTGGGGCGGGTGGGGCGGGTGGGCGGGGGGCGGCGGGGCGGGCGGGCGGGGCGGGCGGGCGCGGGCGGGCGGGCGGGGCGCGGGCGGGGCGGGGGGGGCGGGGGGGCGGCGGGCGGGCGGGGCGGGCGGGGCGGGCGGGGCGGGCGGGCGCGGGCGGCGGGGCGGGCGGGCGGGCGGGGCGGGCGGGGGGGGGGGCGGGCGGGGCGGGCGGGCGGGCGGGGCGGGGCGGGTGGGGGGGCGGGGGGGCCGGGGGGCGGGGGGGGGGCGGGGCGGGCGGGGCGGGCGGCGGGGCGGGCGGGGCGGGCGGGCGGCGGGCGGGCGGGCGGGCGGGCGGGCGGGCGGGCGCGGGCGGGGCGGGCGGGCGGGGCAGGGCGGGCGGGGCAGGGCGGGCGGGGGAGGGCGGGCGGGGCGGGGGGCGGGGGGCTGAGTTGGGGTGGGGGGGGGGTGGTGGGTGGGTGGGGTGGGTGGGTGGGTGGTGGGTGGGGTGGGGGGGGGTGGGGGTGGGGGGGAGGTGGGTGGTGGGTGGGGGGGGGGGGGGGGGGGGGATAAAGGCAAGGTCAGGTGCAACGAGCAAAGCCTTTTAATCAATTTGTGCTGGTACAATTGTGACGCAGATGAGGCTTGTGTATTAGTAAGTGTGTTGCCGCCATTTCAAGAAGGAAATATAAGTTGTGAGCATTCATGCTTGATGTACTTTTCAATTGCTTTGGTAGCAACAATGGCCAACGCTCTTCATCCATTCAAGAGCTTGGCTCCTTTGTCATTCAGTGGTGTTAACTTGCCTTCGCTTGCATGTAATTTTTTTGCGTTTCAATTTGTTTAGGCCTGTGCTTGATATGCAGATGCGGAAGGTTGGGGCCATTAACTCTTGTGCATGAAGTTGCATTTCCAGAAGATTGTGAACTTTGGCTTTGTGTCCTGCTGTAGGGGCGACTTGCTGTTACCTTAAGTCCATGAAGGCATTTTGTACCCAGCACCCCGCATCCTGCTGCACATAGCACTGACACATACCGGTATCTATTCCTGTCTGCTTGGACATACCCGCTACTCCCCATGGCCAGCTGCTGCGCCTAAACTGGATGCAGAGCTTGTTCAATCATCATGCGGTTGGCTGGAGGCGGCGCGTAAGCCAGGTCCTCATCGCCGTGATATGGGTGGGTGCTGAGCCAGGTCCTCATCGCCGTGATATGGGTGGGTGCTGAGCCAGGTCCTCATCGCCGTGATATGGGTGGGTGCTGAGCAAGGTCCTCATCGGCGTGATATGGGTGGGTGCTGAGCCAGGTCCTCATCGCCGTGATATGGGTGGGTGCTGAGCAAGGTCCTCATCGCCGTGATATGGGTGGGTGCTGAGCCAGGTCCTCATCGCCGTGATATGGGTGGGTGCTGAGCCAGGTCCTCATCGCCGTGATATGGGTGGGTGCTGAGCCAGGTCCTCATCGCCGTGATATGGGTGGGTGTCATACTTAAGACGCCACCTACCAAAGATATGCGTGGCTAGCTTAATCGACAGAGATGTGGGATGTGTTTACCCTTGCTGTCACAGGCGGGCTGGGCGGTTTGCCATGTCTCATGCTGCACACACCAGCCTTGTGGTTCTCAAGGTTTGTTTTTCTCTGCAAATGTGGGAGATTTTCTTTTGGTGTGGGATTGTCTCGTGTGTTCTGCCAAGGTCCATGCGTTCAGGTTACATACGTAGCGTCATACCCCGTCGCAGCGACCCCTTAACCCCTAAATCAGTGCAGGAGCGTGGTTGGACCAATTTCAACTGTCAGCACAGACTCTGAATCCCTGAGATCTTCTCTACTTGGCAATAATGTCAGTATGACTAACTGAGTACAATTTTGTGGTCGAGGGGGCGGGGGTTGTCCATGGGGCGTACCCCGTATCAGCAAATGGGCTATTTCTGAGCCTACAACGTGGTTTCCAGGGTCGTTGGGGTACCAAGTATGCTAGATGTTAGGGTATGTGGGCAGGGGGGGGGGGGGGGAGGGGGGGGGGGGCTGGGCTCAGGGCGGCGGCTTAAACGGGGCTCGGCTTGAACGGGGTTCGGCCTGAAGGGGGTTCGGCTTAAACGGGGTTATACTCGTACTGCCCACTTACTTAAAAAGTGTGTGCCCGCGTTTGGAGGTCATGGAGCTTTCTTGGGAATGATGTGGGTTTTTTAAACTGCCGTTTTCCAGTAGATACACAAGGGGTGAGCTGGAATTTGTCCCTTTTCCATATCCTCCCCTATGGCCTTGCCACTAGCCTTATCCCTGATTGAAACGACTGGTGCCTTTTTCTGCGTGCAGTTCTTCGTATTCTGCCACACCATTGCGTGTGTCTTCTTTTGGGTCGCCCGCCTGCAACCATTCAATAAAGACGGGGCATGGATCTACTACTTCCAAGTGGTCGACGAGGACGCGGTGGCGGTGCTTGTCAGCGAGGCCAGCGTATGGCGGCAGTATATCACCAGCTTTTTCTATGCCGCATGGACCGTGCAGCACGTACGTCTAGTCATGGCCATGTGTGGGCCTACTGTGTCGACCCACACCGATCATAAAGGAGAGCCGAATTGTGATTCGCATGAGCGTTGCGGTGTTTTTTGGTGCATGGTGGGCGCAGCAACACGGGGGCACAGCAAAACTGTGTGCTGGCACAGGCGGGCTACGTTCATGTCGCCGTGATCTTGGTGGCTTCCTTAGCTTTCTAATGCTCTACGGAGCATTATAGTGCACAAGGCGTACGGACAGGCGTATGTTTCTAAAAGTAGCCATGGCACAGAGATTGCTGAGGATTTAGCCTTTGATTCTGCCAGGAAGAGTAGCCTGCTGGCGTTTTTTGGCCCGTTCCAGCATGGGTTTGATCCTCATGCATGTGATCTACCTCATGCCGAATACCGTTCTAGACTCTATTCAATGATTGGCCAGCAGGCATGGGTAGTATTGGATGTGGCGGTTGCATGTTTTTATGAGCTGTAAAGCGCTGCTTCCCTAGGT
The DNA here is from genome assembly GCA_009746045.1 of Mesostigma viride. Classification (NCBI taxonomy): domain Eukaryota; kingdom Viridiplantae; phylum Streptophyta; class Mesostigmatophyceae; order Mesostigmatales; family Mesostigmataceae; genus Mesostigma; species Mesostigma viride. Next base: position 91,285 of record RPFO01000015.1, read on the forward strand.
GCGTTTGTGCTCGGCTGCACACGCAGCTGTTGTGCAGGTGCTGATTTCATGTTGTGGCCAAGCAGGAAGAGCTGTTGATGGTGATCTATATAGGGGCAATTATCCCTTTGTGGTTTCTTGGCCTCAAGGTGTGCTGCAGTGGGTGGGTAGGTAGGGGAGAGCGTGCACATTTGCTTTGGGCCAACCATGGATTTGGAAGTGGTGTCAAGTTAGTTCTGGTGCTGCACATTGGCTTTGGGTTTTGTGCTGGCTGCCTTTTGCATTTCAGCCTGGTGCATCCTGCGCTTGGACTTTGTTGGTCGGTGATGGGTTTTCTGGCTACTGATGTTGAAAAACTTGGCATGCGTCCGACTGATTTCTGGTTGCATCCACCAGACTGCAAGCGGCAGTATTTACCCGGGGAAGAATAGAGAAGACAGGATCTGGTACGTGGGGCAGCAGTGGTTGAGCTTCGGCTGGAGCTCTACAATCTGATGAAGTGGGTTAGCTTACGTGAAGCTTAGGGGCAGTATCAATGGATTGGGCAACGCCACTGGATTGGGCTGTACCAAGTAGCTGTTTTCCCACACAGATTATGGATGTTGACTGAGCAGTATAGGGAGCAAGTTGCTATGCAAGCAGGCAGGCCACCATTGCAAGCATTAACCTATGGGAGTTGGCATTCCAAGCGCTTCTACCGTTCTTGTTCCTTGGAGTTGGTATTCCAGTTAGGGATGGATTACCATTATGGGTGGGACACTGCTCCTATCAAACATAGGATGTTGTTCCTGCCATGGATGGGTTATTGCTCCAGATAGAGACCGGACATAGTTCCTTGTTATAGAATTGATCTTGTTCCTGTTTTAGTTGAGACGTTGCTCTTACTTACCCCGCCCGCATTGTTAATTTTAATTCGGTTCAGTCGAAAGGCCCTTCGGAATCAGACCATAGCGTTTTATTAGTGTTTTAGTGGTTGCAAGTGCTACCGTGCCCATCCAGTTAACTAATTGTTGTTTGATTTGTTTGTTTAACAAACAACCGTTGAACATGCTGCGCAATTTGATACTTCCTTTGTTTGTTTGGTATAATCCAGCCGGCTGCACTGCTGTTACCGCCAGTAAAAGCACATTTGTCAGCCAAAGATTTAACATTTATTTGTTTTTTACCGCGAAAGAAGCGCTTTTGGCAGTCATAGAATATTTATTTGCACTCTCCTTGTTTGTTTGGTAGCTAGAAAAACAACAGGGGATCACATTCGGGAATTAGTTATTTGAAAATCTTTTGTTTTATTTACGGTTCGCAGGTGGGACGCCCAGCCCCATAATTATTTAGCAAAACTAACAATGCGGGCAGTGTATCATGGTGTACTGCTGTAGATGGATGTTGCTCCCGTTATAGATTGGACGTTCTTCTCGTGGTGCTGTGCCCTGTTTGTTTTGCGATAATGTGCTGCTGGCATGATCGGGGATGAACATGCAGTAGCATCGGCAGATTGCAAAACGGCTTGACGGCAAATACTTCTCCATAGGAGAGGAGGCCTATCTGTTAAAAAATGCCTCACATTTCTCAGCACCGCCGTCTTAAAAAGAGTGATCCGGATAGTGTACCGCATTATGTGGAAGGTACTAGTTGTTTACAACGGGCACAGAACAGTCCCGGGAGTGCAACAAGCTGGAAAACCTGCACTTCTTAACTTGCATCGTGCTCGTGGGGGGGCAATGCATGGCTTCTGTCACGTGCACAGGTGCATCTTCCAGGTGCTGGTGGGTCAGGCTTTCCTGCAGTACCTCACGGTTAACATCGTCAACTGGGTGCTGGTTCAGGACGCGAAGAACCGGCGCGCACTCGTGCAGGGTTACGCGTTCCAAAGCTTCTTTGACAAGCAGGCAAACGTCCCCGATTGGCTGACACAGCGTATCATCAGCGTAGGTTACGGGCACCACGCTGTGTCACGGCTGCGCTGATAGCATCCCGTTGTTGGCAAGGTGGTTGATGATATCTAGCTGTGCTTGCAAGTTTGCATGCAAGTTTGCATTTGCTCAGTAATTTCCGGTTTCCACGGGGGCGTCAGCAAAAACTTGAATGAATGAGCACGTACTATGGTTGCACGGCTCATGCGGTGTCTGTGTAGCATGCACAATTGCTGCATAGCACTGTGGCTGTATAGTTGCACGGCACGTAGCATGCGGCTGCACGGCACGTAGCATGGCTTCCTGGCACATACTGTGGCTCCAACTAGCACGTTTCATGGCTTGCAAGCCATGGGCGCATGTGCCGGCCGGCTGGTATGTGCGTGACCTCCTTGCTGACATATAATTGTCCCAACTTGGGTAATTCTGAGTCCCATGGTAAGGGTGTGCAACCATCGATTTGTGCATACCATCACTGAGTTTGTCGTTTGGCACGTGTACAACACTGCCGCATGCCTGCCGACTAAGATGTATGAAATCCTCCACGCTTGACCATCCCCCTGTCGTTTAGACGGGGTGTCACACGGGACCTTCTTGCTTGGTGTTTACTTTTTCCCTCAGACTGAACTTTGACACGCTTTTTCCAGAGTGAAACACAGGGCTAGGTGCTCGCCCATCAACTGCCCTGCTACGAGAAGGTGCCGGGCATGACTAGCATGCAAGATGTTACTGGCACGGTAGCATGTGCAGGGGTGTGTGGATTCTGCGAATCCTTCCCAGCATGTCCTGGTTTGAAGGCAGCTCTTTCTGTGGCGCACATCCCTCTTACGATGCAGTGATGTGGTATCCCACCTGTGGCTGGCTACCATCGCAGCATTTTGACCGCAAGTGGCGCACACGAGAGCGGGAGGTGCTCCAGGCCGAGATATCCGACACGTTGCCGGTGCGTGGCCTGGTACTGGTGCATAGGTGAAACCCACCTGTCTTTGTAAGCCATGACAAAACGATTTCTTGTGGAACAGACGATATCCCTTGAAGCAACCAGTCTTTTAATCTGTCTGGGATCAAGCCATATGCTGACTGCTCAGCCTATCGGCTTTCATGGCAGGTGCCTTGATGTTGGGGGGGTGAAATGGTATGAAATTTGAAGGCATGTCTGTGTTTGAAAGTGTGTAATGCGGCGTATTCATTTTAGAAGCCAACTACAACAAGCCCAATCTTATGAATGGCTTGTAGAAGCGGGATGTGAGAGCCTTGGTTTCTCAATCTTTGTTGTATAGCAGTACATGGCGTAAGATCCTGCAGTCAAGCTGCATTAATCACCCTCATTTTTCCGCGGTGCACATCGGCCCTTCCTGTTTGTGCCATCGTTGCATCTGCAGAGGCACTTCCGCCTGGAAATGTCGGTGGAGTGGTGGTTGGGAAAGGTCAAGCCAACGTAAGTCCTTTGGTCGGTGTGCTTACGTACGCTCACACCACTTATGGCGAGTGCTTTAAGTTGACCTTGGGCGTGTGCAAGCATTAAGTCACTAGCTACTCCAGCAGCCCGCCATCGTAACTTCCTCCAGTGTTTTTAGTAAGGGTTTTGGTCCGCGTCAGCCTGGCTGACTTGCCGCCGTTGGCGGCGCGTCGGACTGAGCCGATGCTGCTGCTGCACTGCTGGCTGCATTGCTATCATTCCCCCTTTTCCTCTTGCTGCGGTTCAGCTCGTCTGCTGCCTGGCCTACGCCAACAATGGCACGCGGACTAGGCGCAGGCGCTTTGGCCGTGTCGGCGGCCTGTTTCGGCATGAAAAAAGCTGCGATCCCCCCAGATTTAATTTTTCCCAGTATTCCTTCCGGCGCCATCCCTTCACCCAAAAACTTCCAACCCCCAGGTCGCTAACTTTGCTAGTTGACTATCGGACTAAACCATTAACGTTATTAAATGTTTATACAATATTACTGACCTGACCCGAAATTTCCCTACGCATCTAGTAATGGACAGAATTCTTTCTTATGCAAACAAATCTACAGCGTTAATAAACACACCTGGAATTCGATTCAAAGCAATCTACAAGGAAAATATGTTCTTGTAAATCAGGCAACCTCGCAACGCTTCATCAATCAGCTCATCGATCATATTCCTAAAACCTTTGCCATCATCGAGACATCGACCATTGCCAGTCGTCCTGGGTTACAACTACTTCACATTCGTCTAGAACTCTCGTCACTCTCGCCGCCAAGCAGGCAAAGGGCCGGCGGGTCTGGCATGGGCATGATAACGGCCTAGAATCTTGAAGCATATCAACGAACAGACCTGAACTGGTGAACTTGAATTCGTAGATATCCAGTACGAAGTTAGCATTTCAGTGGACTTCAGTATATTAGTAGGTACCCACTATATATTGACCCTGCCTGACGCATAGACTCGGTGCCCATAAGTACTGACGTGCTGCCTGAATTTACGCGTCAGACGACTGACGTGCAGACAAAATTTATGCGTCAGTCGACTGACGCAGAGCCAAAATTTACGCGTCAGCTGTCTGACGCGCGGACGAAAAAGTCGGACGCGTCAGACACTGACGCGTCAGCGGCTGATGCACGCGTCCCGCTACTAAAAACACTGACTTCCTCAGCCAGCTGTGTCCTGGGCGCTGGTGGGTCTTGCTGCTTTCTGGCAACTGAGTGTGATGCTAGTTGGATCAGACATCAGGCGCTCACTAACTGCTGCATGCACGTGCACACTTCATGCAGATAACCAGCGCTCACGAACTACCACATGCATCGTGCACACCTAAGCATTCTTGATGTGGGTTTCGAGGCAGTAGTTTGGTTGCTTACATGGCAATGGTCATGTACCTCAATCGCCCAGGGCCTTGTCGAAGCTGCACCCGGTAGCTGAGCGGGTGCCGCCAGCCCTGCCAGCGAAGCAGGGTGGAGGAGCCGCATGTGTCCGTAACCTTGTACACCGGGTAGCCATGTTGTCATGCTCGCTGTCCATGTCCATATACAGGCCAAGTGGTGTACCTGGGATTTGAGTGGGCCATCCGGACAGAAAGGTTTTCCACCGTAAAATTTTAGCTACTACTGATTACAGGTGGCTCCCTTGCACGGGGTGATACGTCTGTCCTCCTGTTGTTGCGCGGAGCCGCGATCCCATACCCGCTAGCACTTGTCACACGTATTGATCATCCTTGTCCTGGTTCGCTCAGTACCACAGGCTAGGATGCAAGTTATCATACAGCTTCCCGGTGCGGCCTGCCTGGATGGGTGTGTGATCAGTTTACTGGGGGTGTCCAGAACGCCGGGGGTTGCCGCGCATGATCTAAGATAGGTGACAGTGTTTTTTAGATAGCCATGTGCTGCTATTGCTATGCCTGCTTGCGTAAGGCAGGCTAGAAGACTTTCTTGTGCTTCCACAAGGTCCTTGCTCCTGCGTCAGGGCAGGCACTGGCATATAGGACACCATCATTGCGGTCTTCCTGGGATGAGATGTGTTGGAACGCGTGACTATGCATGCAAGGGCGCCGGCCAATACTACACGTGGCATTCTGTCAGGCAGGCATCACATGGGCATACTACCTACCGCCATCCAACAGCTTCGCAATTTCCTAATAAAATCTCCCCTCATGGCGATATTTGTGGCAGTGCTCCAGGCATGCGGTGTGCCTGATGTGTTTGGGATGCATCTCGCTATGAGAGATGGTTTTTAAGCTAAGCTATAGCATCTGACGTGGACGAGGAGAGCTAGCTACTGATACCTACCTTGTGAATCTTTTATTGCCACAATCAAGGGCTCTCACAGATCGTTCCCTTTCCCTTTAGTCCTTTTGTGATGGGTGGCCGTATAGCCACACCTCTGCTGATGTCTAGAGTGCAATTAAGAATGTTGTTGGTTGGTTGGCCTTATTGGTGGGAGGCAAGCGTGGCCAGGCAGACTAGGGGAAGCTCTTGGAGACGAAGGGAAGAAGCCCAACTCATCTGTTCATTTTCATGGCTCACAACTGTCCATGCCCAGTCGCACTTGTGCCCTTGCCTGGGATTTGTAGAGTTAGCTTTGTTTCTGCCTCAACCCATGCGGCACGTGTGTGTTGTATGTGACCATGGACCGCAGTCAGCTGCTGCCCCACGACCGTGGTTTCCTGCGCGCGCTGCTGGCACATGCGGTTCGTCACGAGATCCCCCCCTACGAGACGATCCTAGAGCAGGGCAGCCGCCACGGCATGGACCACCTGTACATCGTCATCTCGGGCACCGTGGAGTGCACGCGAGAGCCAGGGATGGGCAGTGGCCAGCGCCCGCGCGACAAGGCATCGAGCGAGGAGAGGAAAGAGTTGCCAAGTCGCGACGAGCTGGTCAAGGTGGATACTGGTGAGATCGCAACTGCAGAAGAGGGGCGGCCAGCAACTCGTACGAGTGCATGGGTTCATGGGGCGATGGAGGAGGAGCCACAGAAGCGCAGCTTGGCTGGGCTTTTCTCTGTCCCAGATGTGTCAAGTGAGATCGCCAGGAGTCAGCGGCGCCGGGCGAATTCTCTTGACTTCGTGAAGGAGGAGGCCGGCCAGATCGCTCTAGTCAGAGCAGGCCGTGGCAGCATGGCGCGTGGAGAGTCATGCGGCAGCAAGCGAGCTTCTGATGACTCCGCGACGCATGTGGAGATGTGGGAGGTTGCTGAGGGTGGGTTGCTGGGAGACGCCTGCTTGTACGATCTGGTGGCAAGCCTGGATGTAGACCACCCGTTCGCTCCCCAGCTGCAGGATTGGGTGACCAAGAATAGGCCAAGGTCTTTGTTTACTGCGCATACGCTCACGCCAGTTCGGCTGGCGGTGCTGAAGCTGGAAGATGTTCTGGAAACCATGGACTCGTTCTCGCTGTTATTCGTGCCTATCATCCGGGCCATGCAAGGGACTTCGTAGCAAGGATTGTTTGCCTTGTTTGTTACCTGTGTTTTTTGCCTCGATAAAGCATCCTGGTGTGTTCCACGAAAGAGCATCAGATGCTTTGGACCCAGCTGGATCGCCCACATGGACCAGGTCAACACCTAGCTGCCCAGCGCTGCCGCGTTGCGCGCACCCAGAAGGCCCACAGCCTGCCGGCTTAGTTTGGGCTTCCATGACCGGCAACGTATGGACATGGGAAAGAACTGATGGCAAAGTGATGAGTGAAGCCGGAGTCACATTGGCATGTTAGGGAGGCAGATGACTAGTAATTAATTAATTAATTAATAGACACGTTTCTGCGTCACGTGAGCATAAGTCCTCAGTGGGAGGGGAACATGGGATGGAATGGATGGTGTAAGCTATCTAGGTCCTAGGTACAGGGGTGTGGGCACCGCGGCCCGAATCGCTATGAATGCCATACGCGGTCACACGCGGAGCCCCCACAGACTTGGGGGTGGTCTCCTTCATCACTACTTGCCATCTATCCTTGCGTACCATCTGCCTCCATATTACAGACAAACCAGGGGGCTGCCCGGGTGTGAGCCCGTCACGTCTAGTGTAGCACATGTCCATGCCGAGTCTATCACGAAAAAGTCCACGGGTGGTGGCCCTGCCGCGCGCGGCCTGGGGCACGCCAGGTGAGGACATATCGCCCAGGCTGGGCGGGCTTGGTGCCAGCTAGTCTATCTGATGTGTCTACCTGATCTGTGCGGGCCAGGTGCCCGGCTAGGCCCAGGCGCCTGTGCCTAATAATGTGGGAAACATAGGGCAAATCAGCGTACAACTCATTACTATGACCGGTAAGATTTGTGCTAAACGGCAGAAGGCTGTGCTTACCCACCTTAGGGTGGTAAAGGTTAAGGTAGGCCCAAACCTTGAATTAACTTACACGTAACTGCGTCACGTGAGCATAAGTCCTCAGTGGGAGGGGAACATGGGATGGAATGGATTATGCTAGCTATCTAGTTTCTAGTTACGGGGTCGCGGGCACCACGGCTCAAATCACTATAAAAGCCAAACCGGGTCACACGCGGAGCCCCCACAGACTTGGGGGTGGTATCCTTATTGACTACCTGCCACCTATCCATGGGAGCCATCTGCCTACATATTACAGGCAGACCCATGAGGCTGGCCGGGCGTGAGCCCGTCCCGTCTGGGGTAGCACATGTCCATGCCGGCCTCTCCGTGATTTGGAACAAGATGATGGACAAGGCCAAGTGGGCTCAGGTCATAGAGAACAACGACCCTCCTCCCGTAGTAGGATTGTATTGGTAGATAGATCAGACCTGTAGGATTGCGTGAACCCATCCATCCATCCATCCATCCATCCATCCATCCATCCACCCACCCACCCACCCACCCACCCACCCACCCACCCACCCACCCACCCACCCACCCACCCACCACCCACCCACCCACCCACCCACCCACCCACCCACCCACCCACCCACCCACCCACCCACCCACCCACCCACCCACCCACCCACCCACCCACCCACCCACCCACCCACCCACCCACCCACCCACCCACCCACCCAGCCAGCCAGCCAGCCAGCCAGCCATCCATCCATCCATCCATCCATCCATCCATCCATCCATCCATCCATCCATCCATCCATCCATCCATCCATCCATCCATCCATCCATCCATCCATCCATCCATCCATCCATCCATCCATCCATCCATCCATCCATCCATCCATCCATCCATCCATCCATCCATCCATCCATCCATCCATCCATCCATCCATCCATCCATCCATCCATCCATCCATCCATCCATCCATCCATCCATCCATCCATCCATCCATCCATCCATCCATCCATCCATCCATCCATCCATCCATCCATCCATCCATCCATCCATCCATCCATCCATCCATCCATCCATCCATCCATCCATCCATCCATCCATCCATCCATCCATCCATCCATCCATCCATCCATCCATCCATCCATCCATCCATCCATCCATCCATCCATCCATCCATCCATCCATCCATCCATCCATCCATCCATCCATCCATCCATCCATCCATCCATCCATCCATCCATCCATCCATCCATCCATCCATCCATCCATCCATCCATCCATCCATCCATCCATCCATCCATCCATCCATCCATCCATCCATCCATCCATCGGGGCTAATGCTCCGTGACTCCCCAACGGGAGCACGAGTTTAATTAATTAATTAACCCTTAAACTGTACTGAGTCCGTTTTCGTGGCGCCAGTTGATCTCGCGCCACTCTAACGGACTGAGTTTGTGGCAGAACCAGGCGCCGCGCCAAAAATAATTCAACGGTCAAACCTGGCCCAATCGATAGATCTAGACGTACTCTATGCGTGGGTCTATTCAGACCGTACTTTGGACAATTGGCCAGGGAGTTATGATCTGGCAAACCCAGGGGGGTACCCTGGTCCTGGGGTACTTTCGGCGGGAAAAAAAAGCGCCTTTTTTGCAAAAAGACGTGCACGACGACGAATTCGGTGTCTGACCTCGGTAGCCATGGCGTCGCCTACTGGCCAGCTGCTGGCCACATTTCGATTGAAACTTGGAATCAAGGTGGCATTGCCTCCGGCCTACTTCGGGGAGGCGTGGGCAGTGCAGGAATTCGGTGTAAATCATGCGTGCCACCGCGTAGACGGCAGGGTAGCGGAGTTGGTACGCGGCCAAAATGCAGCATGGTGCAAGTTTCCCGGCGATCCATTAAGGTATAAGTTGACGAAAGACGAGATTTTTCAGTGGCAGAAGGTCGGAGATGCCTCTAGGCCTGCGGATGATGAGGTGGAGGAGGGAGGGGATGCAGGCGACGATGGGCAGGGGGCTGGGAGCGCAGATGACGACTCAGATGCCCCGGAGTCTTCATCGGAGCCCGACAGCGATGATGAGCAGGATAGCGAGGATATTTCCTCCTCCCCGCCCAAGAAACGTGCCAAGCGTCGTGCAGGCAACCCGAGGAGGACGCCTGCCATCGCGCCTGCTGCAAGGAGGCGTCTGCAGCGGCTGCCCCCTCCGGATCAGCCCGACTCCGAGCCCAGCGACTCTTCTGATGACGACGACATCGTTCCCGAGCTTGCGGACAGCGATGCTGAGTCGGAAGATGCGGGGGATGATGCTCCGGATGGTGGCGACGATGGCGGGGATGAGTGGGTGTTCGGCACTGGCAAGCCGGATCCTGCAGAGCTGCCCCGAGTTCCGCATTAATTAATTAATTAATTAATTAAACTCGTGCTCCCGTTGGGGAGTCACGGAGCACCGAAGTGCTTTTAATCCCTGTGTGTGCACTACAGGAGAAAGGGCAGAGACCCCCAGTCTCCTTCATGCCAAAGGCATGCCACAGCTGCAATCGGGCGCGGCTAGCTAAAAGGACAGGCTAACGATCCGGCAAACTGTGGGTGCAATAAGACCCATGTGAGCATATCATAGCAAGGAGCGTGGGCAAGTAATCTGAACATAGCCAGGGCGTAGCATGGCTGTACTAGGACTAGGCTAAGGCTATGGCTGGTTGTGTACCGTGCGTTGGCGGCACGTGACTAGGTGTGTTGGCACAGCTAGGCGACATCTAGGCATGGCTGCCTTAGCGGCAGTGACGCCAATGGTTACAAGCTAGGGCTATTGCTATTCTAGCCCGCTGGGGGCGTCCACATCTTGTGGTTGATCATCAGGTCCCCGCCCCTCCAGTACACCTTGGGCTTCTGGGGGTCCTGCTTATGGCGGAGGTATTCCGGCCACAGGTCGCGTCGCTGCTGTTGCTGAGCGGGGGTGAGGTCGTCATCCAGCGTCCAGGTGAGGTCGTGCAACCGCTTGCGACGAGAGAGGAACCGCTGCTTATCCTCAGGGGAGGGGAAGGTGAGTAGGACTGGTGGGGGAGCCGCCTTGTCCCGTGAGTGGGGAAGGCGGTGGCACCCACGCAGTTCTACCTCACCTACCAGGCCCATGAGGGTAAGAAGCTGGTTCTTGAGCTCGTCAGCAAGAGAGGTTGACGTCTCACCTGGCTTCTGGGGGAAGCGACGTAGCACCACTCGGCACTCGCGGCGAGCGCGGTCGGTGACCTCCCGTTGCTGGGCCTGGCGGTGGAGTTCCGCATGGTGCGCCGTTTGACCGTGAGCGCACGGCGATGTATCAGAACATCCCAGGTGTTCCTCACAGGTTTTCTCCTCTCGACTTGTTCCTGCTGTTTTGGCAGCCTGCCCTCGTGCTGGAGCGGATTGTGACCGAGACAAACCGCTATGCCGAGGAGAAGCAGCGCTCGGCATCTGCTGGGGCACGGGAGTGGTCGCCTCTTTCCATGAACGAGCTGGGCAAGTGGCTTGGCATCCTCCTGACCATGTCACTCGTGGGCATGCCTGCCCGGGAGGATTATTTTTCTGGCCAGCCACTCGGTGCTGCTCATGCTGCCAACCTGCAGAACGTGATGCCCTTGCGCCGCTTCCAGCAGATTACACGCTTCTTGCACTTCCAGGACTCTGCCCAGCGCCCTGCCAACACGCAGACACGCGAGTGGCGACTGTGGCAGTTCTTGTGGCTGGAGGACATCTTGAACAAGGCATACAAGAGGTACTTCATCCCGGGCAGCGCGGCCGCCATCGACGAGAGAAGCATCGCGTCCAGGCACAAGTTGTGCCCGATCAGGTGCTTCAACCCAAGCAAGCCTGCCCCCTTCCACGTGAAGCAGTATTGCCTGAACGACTGGCCCACCGGCTACCTCTACCATGCTAACACGTACGACAAGCTGCCCCAGGTCAATCACACCTTCCACGTGGTGAGTGAGCTCGCCAGCACGCTGCCACACGGGGTCCACATGGCCATGGACCGGTTCTACACCGGGCGTGAGGTGATTGAGACATGCCACCGCATGGGCCACCGCGTGGTGGGCACAGTGCTCCCCAACCGCCGTGGCATCCCCGTCGCCCAGGTCAAGGCCCGCATGCCCCGCAGGCCAGCCCAGGGGGACTACGCATGGGCTGTCAACAAGGATGGGCTGACCCTGTGCGCCTGGCAGGACCGCAAGCTCGTGTGGGTGCTGGGCAAGGGCATCCCCTTGGAGGAGGCGATGGTCAGCCGCCACGGTGGCCGTGACCAGCGCGTGATGGTGACTGCCCCGTCCCTCATCCCCGCGTATTGGAGCTGCTACAAGGCGGTCGACAAGTTTGACCAGCTGGCCAGCAACTACGACCTGCAGAAGGCCCTCGTCTCCCGGGTGTGGTGGCACCGGGCCGCCACAGGGCACCTGGCCAACTCAGTCGTCAACGCCTACATCCTGCAGACTCTCACCCGCGCCAACCGCCCCGACTGCCTCTCCCACGTGGGGTTCCTCAGCTTGCTCGCACAGCAGCTAGTGAACAACCAGTGGCATGGCGCCCGGCTGGACATGGATAGCATCCTGGGGGGCCACCAGCCTGGGCTGGACGGGCGGTTCAGCGGCACCCACCTCAGGCCCGAGCGCATCCCGTGGACGGAGTCGGCGCAGTGCGTGGTGTGCGCCACGATCCCCGAGCGCAAGCGCACCAACTTCTGGTGCAAGGACTGCAACCAGGCACTGTGTACGGGCACGTGCTGGAACGTGTTCCACGCAGGGCCAGTGGCTGGCCTCGACGACGACGACCGCCGCCAACGTGCCATGCAGCCCCTGTCAGCCCGCAGCCCGGCTGGCCGCGCGTGGGCTGAGGCCAATGGCCGCACGACCCGCACGCTGGCAGCTGGCACCCAGCTGACAGGGCCTCGTAGGAGGCAGTACCTGCGCACCCAGAGGCGCAATCCGGCGTAGTTTGGCATATATAGCCAGGTAGCCTTGACAGTTAGCTACACCCTTGGCTAGTCATGCGCTACCGCGCGCGCTAGTGCCATTTTGGCCCCTTGTGGCATGTTGGCATGTGTTATATGGCATGGTCTCTTGTTTTATCACCTGGGTATGGTGCATTATGCCCATTTGGGCATCCCTTGATGTTTTATGCCAACTGGAATAAAGTTTTGTGTTGTTAAGCTACCATTTATACCCCTGCCAGCTGGCACCGTTATAACGGTGCCAGCTGGCTTCGGCCATTTGGTAGCTAGCGTTCACAGTTTTGTGACATGTCATGTTGCCAATGCATTTTGGGCATGCCTGTGAATATATTTAACTCCTCTCAAAGGGCCAGGGCCAGCAGATTTGAAGAAATGGTCCATAATGCATTATGCGTGTCTCGAACCCCGTGGGCAGTGTACCCCCCTGAGGGGGGTGCTATTTTTAGCAGGTGTAGGGCATGGATATGTGACCAACCAAATTTCCTAAACATTATTTGATATAAAAGCATGCTTGGTTCCAAGGGTGGGCCAGAAAATGTTATTTGGCTAGTTACTGCCAGGCGCACAAAGATACCCAAACTCAGTCCGTTCTCGTGGTTCCAGTTATGACAGTTTAAGGGTTAATTGTTTGATTAATTGATGCCGGCCTCCCTATCGCGGAAATTCCACGAATGGCGGCTTGGCCGCGCGCGGCCAGGGGCACGCCACGTGAGGGCAACACGCCCCGGCGGGCTTTCAATGGTGCCGGCTAGTCTGTCTGATGTGTTGACCTGATCTGTGCGGGCCCGGCTAGACCGAGGCGCCTGCGCCTAAGAGTGTGATAAACATAAGGCAAATCAGCGTACAAATCCCCATTGCTAACTAATGTGCAAACTGAATGGATCACCTTGGTCCATTCATCGCAGCATCTTGGTGACAGCGCCGTCGCGATGTTTCTCCAACTCCTGCGTCAGCGTCCATACGTCTCGGCGCCGTAGGTTAGGATCGTCAGAATGACGACCTTGAACAGATCGCGCTTGACAATGCGGGGCAGGGCGGGGTTGCTCCACCAGCGACAGTGCTTGTGGAGCTGCCTCCACGCTGTGCCGAGTGCCGACCCAGGTCATCATGTCGACCTCGCAGCGGGGAAGCCAACTGCCGAGCAGCGTGAAGCGGCCAGAAGCGGGGAAGTTTACCTTTGTGTCGTCTACAAGGCGAAGCTCGGGCGGGGGCCCGGCCAGGCCGAGGGCCATGGCCTTCGTTTGGGGGCTGATTTCTAGGCCTACAGCAAGGGCCTCGAGCTCCAAAAAAAATGCCAACTGGGCAGTCCAGCCAAAGCTGGGCAGACGCCGGCTGCTCAATGAGTGTGATGTCGTCGGCATAAATCAGCTCAGGCCGGGTAAATTCTGCTTGTCAATCGGCCCCCCTTCCCCGGGCTTATTTGCAATCACTAGGCCAGGTTTGCGGCCATGGCGAGGCTAGCCAAGCGGGCACGGCGTGCCTGGCGCACAACGTATGTACATAATCCACTACAATAATGAACAGATACAGTGACAGGACGGGACACAGACTTGCCAGACACCTGTCTGCAGTGGACATCATTGGTGGGGCAATGCCGTGTTGTCAGAGTGCGCACCCAGGTGGTCGACCCCTCATATAGCCTGCGGATGACAGCAATCAGGGGGGTGGCATGGGTACGTGAGCGCAGGCAAGGACAGCCCATGGAGCGTCCCAGCGAACAGAATCCAAAGTCTTGATGAAGTCGATGAAGATCAGGATGGCGGGAAACTCACCAGGCTGCAGGAGCGCGATCTCCTCAATGAGGCGGCGCGCACCAAAGATGCATGGCCATGACTGTGTTGCGCCCAGGCCGGAAGCCCATTCGGCTCTCCCCAAGGTGATGGTCGAGAGCAGAACAAAGGCGGTTGAGGATCATGCGCATGAACAACTTGCGCTCTGGATGTACGCTCCTCCATCGGTATAATGCTGGCGGCCGGGTCGTCAGTGTCGCGTTTGCGTGCCATTATATCCTAGACTATCACTTGGAAGGCATATCCATAGCAATAGAGTACACATATATGTGTGATCCACTATTTAAAGTAAGTGAAAATGATAGGTGTGGTCCTTGACTGCACCACCACATTCATGACAGGTAGCGCAGCCAGCCGATTATATTATGAAGATTGCAATAATGCTTTATGATGAAAGCAATGCCCAAACCATTCATTCCATAACATTTGACAAATTACAATGAATGCCGAGTTGTGCTGCCGCAACTGTAAGAGTGCTCAACTATCCTTGAGACCCATCGAAATCACCACAGACCGACCATGTGACGCCACTGTGGCGCAACAGTGTTTACTTACGTCATAATCTATATCAACTGACGGTGTGACTCTGCGCTCATGTCCCAGTTACTGGCACACTAGCCAACGACGAACCGGCCCTTTCCCGGGACTGTTCCCGGGTCAGCAGAACGTTTCTCGTCCACAATGCCAATGCCAACAACATCCCAACCGGATCAAAGCACTGTCAATCCTACTATCAACCATCGTCATGGCAATGACATGCAATCACTCACGGGGGCTGCTCCGGGCTGTTCGAGAAGTTTAACCCCATGACGACAACACCAAGTTGTGAGGGAGAGAAACGAGTGAACAACGACCACCATGGCCGCTGCCGTGCTCCTAAATACCTCCAAAAATCCTGGCATCCATGCGCTGTCGCATTCGCCGTGCTCAAGCCGCCTGACGTGCAGTTAGACTGCCAGCGAAATGCTGAGCGAGTATGTTCGACAGCCACGTGCGAGCCAGCACACCGCACAGTACGATCTGCGTATCTAGCTTTGTCATATATACTATTAAAAATATAATTACTTACAGCAGAGTGAAATCACTCAAACCAAAGCAAACGCCCAGCTATAAACCTATAGACAGAGCCAATGATGTCAAAGCTCTATACTACGATAAGACCAATGGAAACGCCTAACGGGAGGAACCTAATAGCCCTGCTGCACCGCAAAATCAGCCCGCGTACGGCGGAGCATGATGTCAGCCATGGCCCGAGTCAGCGCCACCGACAAGCGCTGACGCCAATATGACGTCCAGGTCCGCGCCGACCATGGGGCCCGCTGGCCCTCCAGGTCCAGCCGGTCCTCCCGGAGCCGGCAACACTCCTTGAAGAAGGCGGAGGTCATATATATGGACTGAACATCATTCCGTCTGGACAATACAAAAAAATCATAACTGCCAAATGTCACGCACCGGAATATTGTGCAAGCCACCAAGGCTTTGCGCCCCAAAGTCTTGCGCCTTAACCTAAGCCAGGTCACCTAAGACTGTCACTCTAGAAAGTCAGGCCTTTCCGGCGCGGCGCTCCACACTGGCCCAAAGGAACAAAGCCTGCGGCCTACTGAATCGGAACCAATTACCAAACGTCGGTAACAATTCCGATTACGGCAACCGCGTAACTTCTTGAGTGCACGGACGTAAATGATCACAGACGTGACATCAGGAGAACCTTGTTTTAATTGTGTAGCATCACCCGGAAGCTGTATTGCAATTGAGGGATCGGCGGCGCGTCGGCGAGTGATCCTGTTGCAGCTAGACGTCCAGCAGGAACCCCGTGAGTGCCGCTCCAGTTTAATCATCGGGGCGGGGAGAGCTGGTCAGGTCTGACCGCAGCGTAGAAGCGGAGTTGTTTGGCGGCGGTGCGCAGCTTGGTCTCGGTAAGTAAGTAAGTAAGTACTTGCGTGTCATGCATGCGCATGGGCATGCCACGGAGTACTATCAAGGAGACAACCAGCGCAGGCCAGAAATCGGGAGAATCCGGACCATGGTAGCTCAAGCCTGCTGTTATCTTGTCCGCGTGTTCGAGTCGTTCTGGATGATGAATATGAATGGAGATGGAAATGTGTAGCCTTGTGCATTGAAATTATGGCTGGCTTACGTGTAGAGCGACTAGATGACCTAGATTGTGGGGCCGGAAACAGCTTGCTTGATGCCACGGAGACCGGAGTACTATGCTAATCTCATTATAAAAATAATTACACGCCAGAAAGTTACAAATATCGTCTGCATCATGCCCCAGCCATATAGTCACTAGAGGGGGATATAATCCTCATCTGAGCTGTCCTCTATTGTAATGGCATCTCATGCAGACAAGGCGGTAGTGTAGCGGCTATCCTCAGGGGCAATAACCTCCACCTGAGGACTTCTACCCTGCATTCTACCCATGGGCCCGGCGGGGCCCGTGGGGAGAAAACAGTAGCATGCCCCACAGGAAGGTGCTTTTTGCAGACGGCAGCCCATTTCTCCTTGTCTATCGATCATGCGGGCCTGACGACAAGGATAGGCATGGCGTGGGCGCAACTCCGCATGACCATTAATTGCCGCTGGTGGAGCAATCCCGCCCTACCCCGGATCGATCGTCAAGCGGGACCTCTTTAAGGTCGTCATTCTGACGATCCTGACATGCGGCGCCGAGAGCTGGACACTGACGCAGGAGCTGGAGCAACGACTCGACGGCAACGTCACCAAGATGCTGCGCAAGGCCCTTATAACATCCCCTTTGTATTGCACATTAGTAATGAGGATTTGTACACTGATTTGCCCTATGTTTCCCACATTATTAGGCACAGGCGCCTGGGCCTAGCCGGGCACCTGGCCCGCACAGATCAGGTAGATACCTCAGATAGACTAGCTGGCACCAAGCCCGCCCAGCCTGGGCGATATGTCCTCACCTGGCGTGCCCCAGGCCGCGCGCGGCAGGGCCGCCACCCGTGGACTTTTCGTGATAGACTCGGCATGGACATGTGCTACACTAGACGAGACGGGCTCACACCCCGGGGCAGCCTCCTGGTTTGTCTATAATATGGAGGCAGATGGTAACTTCGCAAGGATAGATGGCAAGTAGTGATGAAGGAGACCAACCCCAAGTCTGTGGGGGCTCCGCGTGTTTAACCGCGTTTGGCATTCATAGTAGCGATTCCGGCGGGCCGTGGTGCCCACAACCCTGCAACTAGGAACTAGATAGCTAGCATCATCCATTCCATCCCATGTTCCCCTCCCACTAAGGACTTATGCTCACGTGACGCAGGTATGGCAGGGGCTGGGCGGGCGCGGGGTTGCTCAGCCGAAGGCAGCTGAGAGCCAAGAACCACGGATCGCATGAGCAGTCCGTAGGGTGGCCAGCGTGAGATCCAGGCCGCATTCGGCATCCAGGTACATCAAAGGTTGCGCAGCCACGAAGGCAGCTCGACCTGATTGCCGGTCGCGGCGCATCTCCTCAGACTGTCGGACCACTTTTCCCGGCGCCCGCGGACGGGGCGTAGGCAGGTCCAATCATGCAGGGCGTGGGCGGGGGCGGCGGCGCTCGGGGGCCTGAAGACGTAGGCGCCGGCAATTAAGGTTGCGGTGACCATGGCGGTGATCCGATGCGACACTTGGGGCGGTCCGCGCGTACGGGCATCGATGACAGACGGAACGCCAGGCAGCACAGTCCTGCGCACAAGTATCTATAGTCCAAGCAACTGACACACCGCCGGCAGGGGAGTACCGAACCAGCCGCCCTGCGCGCGGGGCCCACAAAGGTCACCAGCGCATCAGCTAGGCGGCTTAGCAAACAGCTCATTGGCAGCTGTCAAGTCACCCTCAGTGAGTAGTTGCTCAAGGCGGGGGTGTTGGCATTGCTGTCCGGGTGGCATTCGCGGGGGGGCAGGCATCCCCCCCTGGCAGGGTGCAGACATTGTAGGTAGCGATGCGCAGCGATCGAGTGTTGCCGGCGTTGACCCAGCAAGGGGCGCCGGGGACCCGCGGTATCGGCAGGGGGTTGGGGAGAGGCTGGCGGGGTGTGTGCGGCGTGAGATGACAAGGTACTTTTCAACGCGCATATATGTCTGAGACCCTCCAAGCGAGCGGCGCGACTTGCTCGCCTGATCTTGGGGTCAAAGAATGCAGCATACCGTTCAGGTGGGAGTGCCAGGTGGCAAAAGCCAGCAGGCGTTCCTTGTTGCGAAGTTGGCGATAAAGGTCGCGGCTTTGACTCCGTTGCGTCGTCGGTGGGATCGTGGGCTATCCAAGACACGCTCGGCCATCGGACGACGGTTGTGGGGGGTGGTTTAAACTGGCTACCCCTCCGGTAGCTGCTCGCGGCACTGTGGGTGGCGGGGGGGGCCTACTCCCTACCCCGCCGCGTGGCCGCCCTCGGCGTGGGAACCTCCCGCAAGGTAACCTCCATTTTCCATGCGTTGTCCTTCCACCGCAGCCGCACCTTCTTCGTGCGGTCAACGAGGGCAATCTTCGCGCGTCGGCTCCTGTGCCATGCAGCCGGGCCCTGCAGGCGCTAAGCTGCTCCGGCCGGGTCAGATCGTCATCAAGGGTCCATCCCAAGCTCCGTGGTAGCTTCGTCCGGTGTTGGAGTATATAGTGCTTAATTGCCGACGGGGCGCGTAAGCACGAGCGCCACCGGCGCATCCGCGTGCCCCGGTATAGGTGGCGGACTGAGTCTTAATTCTGATCAGGACTGTCCAGCGCGGATCAAGTTGAGTTCATTCTCAACCCTGAGGCTTAGTCATTCTCAACCCTTAGGCCCAATTAACCCCGTATCCCGGGGGATGGTCGCCACATTCAATGCGGAGGATAATAATGGTGCGGTCGCGCCGGCGGCTCTTTGGTGTCTCGGGCGGCAAAGGTCCGGGAGACCGCTTGGGCGGTGGTATTTGCGATGTCCTGAATGGCATTGCTACTAGCCATGGAGGCATAGCTCGGGGCCGCCTTCGCCACCTCGAATTCCGCCTCCTCTTTGTCCGCTAAATTGTCGGCCACCTGCGCCGCTGGGTTGCCGGCGACCGACGGTCTCCGTCATGCAGTGTGCCGGCGGCGACCTGGGCCGCCACCTTGCAGGCTGCCACGTTGGCTTCGAGCACCGCAGCCAAGTGGTTTAGGGAGATCAGACTTTATCAGCTCCGTGGCAACCAATTCTGTACCGCCGTACTCAGGCGCTCCGCCGCAGTCTGATCCAGATAGTACTGGCAGCAGCTCCGAATTGCCCAGCAGCGTGGTGGTGGCAATGACACGCAACTCACGTTTATGCAGCGAGGCCAGGTCTTGAGGGTCGGAGACCGGAGTAATAGTAGCGGAGAGCCCAGGCGGTGGCGGGGGCCAAAGTAGAGGGCTCAGGGCGGCCTTGCCGCATAAGCTCTGTAAGCAATTCCACTAGGTGCTGCCGAAACAGGGTCAGAAGGACCTGCACATTAGCTATGCCGTTAACAAATGCCACAACGTCGAAGGGTGCATTACGAACTTCAGTAGCGGTGTTCCGGCCGAGTCGGCAGGCGCAGCCTGCGAATGACAGGGCCCCGGCCGTGCCAGTGTGGCCGCGGAGGGATTTATGCCAATGTTTCTTGACGGCAGATTCCATAGCCTGAGCGTTGCCCGTCCCTTCTTCTATGCCCGGCGCCTGTGGGGCGTCGCCTGCACGGGCTTAGTCCGACACGCAGCAATCTGCAGCAATATGTGCGTAAAGTACAGTCGTACGCGGCCAGCTTGGCACCTGCACGCCCGTTTATTTGTCGCGGAGTTACAGGTCGCCTCAGTCTAGTTCCGGCTCCACGTGCCGTCCAAAATGATGCCAGAAGCTACTTCGAACACGGTTCATACGCAAAAAAATACGCAAAAAATACGCAAAAAATACGCAATACGCAAAAAATAAGCAAAAAATACGCCGTGCGTATTTTTTTGCCCATTACGCAAATCTCAGTGCGTATGACGTATAATACGCATCGTACGGCGTATTATACGCCGTATGCCTGTACACTGCTAGTGCATGGTGGAGTGGAACGTATGGCTGGATGCACACGGCGGCATCCGGCATATCTTACGAGGGGGTTGCCAACGAAGCCTGCATGGCGTCGTCAACAAGTTGATGCAGGGCCGCGGGTCACGCGCTTGTAAATGCTCATGGGATGAATCGTATTGCGCCATATCGACCTGAAAAAGATTCAATATTTGCTGCATGGGCAGCCAGGGCAGGCCGGTGTCCGGATACGTAGCGAAATCTTGCATGGGCGATAGCTGCAGGAAATTATATCGTCGTCAAAGATCGATCGACTCTCTAATGCAACCAACCCGATGAAATTTCATGGACGTCCAGTCAAGAGTATGAGCATTCTCAGAGCGTGCACATTATTGTTGCTACCAGCATGCTTATTTGGGGTCTAACGGTTAGGTAGGCCCAAACCCACATTTAGGTAGGTCTCTTGGCAATATGGCCATGGATACTTAGCATATTTTGACCTGGCCTGGCCCCAAGAACATTACTAAAAGGGTAGGGAAACATGCCATGAACTACATCCAGATGTTGCTGGCTGACCTAGTGGTCCCAGCCCAGTGTGAACACCGCATCCACTCTCTCGCAGTCACGTGTCTATTAATTAATTAATTAATTGAACACCGCATCCACTCTCTCTTCCTTCTTTGGACTGCCATGCAGGACAAGACGCGGTGGCAGAAGATTATCAAGGCTCACACGCCCGCCCCTGTGGGCAAGCCACCTCCCCCCAAGAGGAGGAGGCGTTTTGACGAGTAGAGTAGTTAGGATTTCTCTAGACTAGATAGCTTAGACTTAGGTTAGTTCGATTACGCGGCTTCCTCCACTCCACCCATCCATCATGGAATATGTGCTACATGATCTCCCAACGGAGGCATGTTTAATTTAATATAACAATGCTAATTTTAATACTTAGCTATGGGCGGTTGGAGTACCAAAACCTACTGTGAGAAACAATATTTGTGACAGTGCTAGGCCTTATAGTGGAGCCTCAGCCACTGGCACCTCCTGACGTGGGCCGGGCCCCGTGATGCTAGACGCCGCAAGGCCCGCACCTTCAAAGAACAGCTAGTAGAGGACATGGGGGGCCTCGGCCTCTCCGTGATTTGGAAGAAGATGATTAATTAATTAATAGACACGTGACTGCGTCACGTGAGCATAAGTCCTCAGTGGGAGCGGAACATGGGATGGAATGGATGGTATAAGCTATCTAGGTCCATTATTAGGCACAGGCGCCTGGGCCTAGCCGGGCACCTGGCCCGCACAGATCAGGTAGATACATCAGATAGACTAGCTGGCACCAAGCCCGCCCAGCCTGGGCGATATGTCCTCACCTGGCGTGCCCCCGGCCGCGCGCGGCAGGGCCGCCACCCCTGGACTTTTCGTGATAGACTCGGCATGGACATGTGCTACACTAGACGTGACGGGCTCACCCCCGGGCAGCCTCCTGGTTTGTCTGTAATATGGAGGCAGATGGTGCGCAAGGATAGATGGCAAGTAGTGATGAAGGAGACCACCCCCAAGCCTGTGGGGGCTCCGCGTGTGACCAAGTATGGCATTCATAGCGATTCGGGCCGCGGTGCCCACACCCCTGTAACTAGGACCTAGATAGCTTATACCATCCATTCCATCCCATGTTCCCCTCCCACTGAGGACTTATGCTCACGTGACGCAGTCACGTGTCTATTAATTAATTAATCCATTCCATCCCATGTTCCCCTCCCACTGAGGACTTATGCTCACGTGACGCAGTCACGTGTCTATTAATTAATTAATTAATTAATTAATTAATTAATTAATCTAGGTCCTAGTTACAGGGGTGTGGGCACCGCGGCCCGAATCGCTATGAATGCCATACTTGGTCACACGCGGAGCCCCCACAGGCTTGGGGGTGGTCTCCTTCATCACTACTTGCCATCTATCCTTGCGCACCATCTGCCTCCATATTACAGACAAACCAGGAGGCTGCCCGGGGGACAATAAGATGATGGACAAGGCCAAGTGGGCCCAGGTCGTAGAGGACAACGAGCCCCCCCCCGTGGGGAAGCGCCCGCGTGTGCAAACCCGCGGGAGACACGCAAGACAGCTCCCCTAGGGTAGCGGGATGTTGTTTAGATAGATGTTGTAGATAGTGATGTTGTTAGATAGATGTTATAGGTAGCTGATGTAGATAGATTAGACCGGTAGGACTGTTTGCACCCATCCATCCATCCATCGGGGTTAATGCTCCGTGACTCCCCAACAGGAGCACGAGTCTAATTAATTAATTAATTAATTAATTAATTAATTAATTAATTAATTAATTAATTAATTAATTAGCCACTGTGAGTTAGTGCCACACCATCATACTGACATGCGATGCGGGCTCAAAGGGGACCAACCTGCCGTAGGTAGCGTAGCTAGCTCTACCACCCGTCACCTGGGTACTCCTGGGGTGCCGGAATGATGTACCGACTGGTAGCTCTTGTGTCCGTCACCTGAGTTTGTAACTCGCGGTGGTGCTGTTGTGTTGAAAGTTTGTGGTGAGCCGTACCTGTTGTTAATTTGTGCATGCACCTACGTACAGGCCCGGCACGCCTGCATGTCGGCGCTGCGACAAGTGGTCGGCCAGTGGCTAGCTAGGGGCGTCTCTTTGCAGCTCCCACCCACCCACCCTCGCTGCTGCAGGGGAAAGTTCTAGGTTAATTGTATTGTGGGCCGGACAAGTGCTGGGCCCCAGCATTATTGGTGACAAAGCTAACTTGATGATGATTTGTACAATGAGTTTAAGTGAGATCACTATTCCTGGACGCATGGCGGTCCAACGTCGTGTAAGTACTTATCCGAGAGGAAAGGCTTGAAGACCGCGGAAGCCAGGTGGCTATCTGTAGGAAACCCTGCATGGAGCCTGGAGGGAGACAGATAGTAGACGTTCCGCATGATAGTTACTATGCCTGCATGGATAGTTACTATCCTGCATGGAGCCGGACGTTTTCCGCGGCCCGGCACTAAACGCAAATGGTTTTCACCTTTGCGGAGTGCCTGATCAGAATATACGCTTGGCTGATTTCGATAGTACCGGCTACGCCCCCTTCTACTAAAAGAAGGATTCAGCCGTGTTCAGCCCGTCTCACGGTGCGAGACTGAACAAGTCTCGCGTGCAGACACGTGTGTAGTACTCCTACACACAGATCTCGAGTGATTCATCTAGTACCTAATCCGAAAGGCTTGCATCACTCCCCGGACAGGAGAATTTTTGCGGATGACTGTAGGTGTAAGTTGGCGATGCCATGGTAACCGGAGACGTCCGTCCTATAGTCAGCAAAATTGGTGCGAGAGGTCCCCAGTTCGATTCCGGTCGGATTCATTTGCAGATCACGTTTTTCCGCGTTTTCCGCGGCCCGGCACTAAACGCAAATGGTTTTCACCTTTGCGGAGTGCCTGATCAGAATATACGCTTGGCTGATTTTGATAGTACCGGCTACGCCCCCTTCTACGAAAAGAAGGATTCAGCCGTGTTCAGCCCGTCTCACGGTGCGAGACTGAACAAGTCTCGCGTGCAGACACGTGTGTAGTACTCCTACACACAGATCTCGAGTGATTTATCTAGTACCAAATCCGAAAGGCTTGCATCACTCCCTGTAACGAACCCAGATTTACACGTAAACCTGAGCTACGTCGCGAAAGATCAACTGTGCCGGTAATAGGAAGAATCAAGGTGGCCTAATGCAGATTGCGCTTCACGACTGGGGTCGTGAGATATCTGGCACCGCGACTTGATGCCAAGCTAATTAATACGCACTTATAATGGCTAGCAAGACCAATTACAAATGGATAAGTGCCCCAGGTTCAGACAGGTGATAACACACTCATTTCATTCCGAACCAAGAGGACAAGACTCTCGTCCTCGGACCAATTTCACCTAGGTCTGCCACCAAGCTGGCAAGTGGCGCCGACATGGCGCCGACCTTCCAGAGAATTACGAAGCATGCAGTCCACACAAGATCCTCGGGTCGACATCGACCCTCGCCAGGCTACAGAATCCACGCATGAGTACAATATCTCAACCAGCTATAAAGTACGCAGCGCGGCGCGACTGCACCGGCCCCTAGAAGATCGCATACATCAACCTAGGCCCAAAATAACTGGTCCGAATCACACAAACTATCATAATTCCATACAAAAGTCCTGACCAAGGGACAATTCCCAAATTAAGTCCCGAAATGAGTCCCAAATTCCTACGGACTATGACAACAAGCCAAAACACATAATTTATTCCATTGTTGCGCCCGTTCCAAGGGTCGGGTTCGCAACACTCCCCGGACAGGAGAATTTTTGCGGATGACTGTAGGTGTAAGTTGGCGATGCCATGGTAACCGGAGACGTCCGTCCTATAGTCAGCAAAATTGGTGCGAGAGGTCCCCAGTTCGATTCCGGTCGGATTCATTTGCAGATCGCGTTTTTCCGCGTTTTCCGCGGCCCGGCACTAAACGCAAATGGTTTTCACCTTTGCGGAGTGCCTGATCAGAAGATAGTAGACAGACAGACCCTGTCGGACAGAGAAAAGGCAGGGGGGCACCTAGCAGCCGAGACTGTGAGGAATACTGCAAGTACTTAGTCCCACGGCTGTTGCTGCAAAACCCAAGAGCGTCCGGGGCGCGGCCGGGCGCCACCTGCTGGCCGTTATGAGTAGTGACACAGGCGGTTCCAGGCGTACTTGCCGTGCTGATCCTCGAGGCCGGTGGACGAAGTATTCGCGGATGTGGAGGTCCTCCTGCTCTGTCGTCACCTGCCGGATGGCCGAGTGGTACTCCTTCTTGAGGTGTGCGTAGCGATCGGAGCTCGGTTGTTGCACACCTGGGATTGCCGGGCCTGGATGACGCTGGAGAACCGGTGGAGGCTGATGAAGCTGGGGTGGGGGTGGGGGTGCAGCTGGGTACCGGCCGCGGGCAGCTTGCCAGCAAGGTGCCGCAGGGCGGAGTCGGGGCCGACAGCGGGCAGCCAGGCGTGGCTGTCCGGGATGGCCAGCGCGTCGATCAGAAGTCCTCCGCGACGCGCAATTGCGGGCGAGTTTTTTCGGGTACTAGCCCCCGAGAGCTTCATCAGATTTCTCAAGCCACTGCAGTTTCCGCAAATCAGGGGGTGCCACGTGCTTACGAGAATGCGAGGGGAATCTCAGGCGGATGTATGCGATGATGATGCGGTGGTCACAGCGCACCAAGCTAGGGGATCGATCACAACATGCTCCATGAAATCGAGCTCAAACGCCGTACAGTTAGGTACAAGGTTGCTAATAACCCGGCACAATTCGTCCCCATAGGAATGCCAATCGCTTGTTTGCAAACCTAACCTGCAAAGAAGATTAACGTGCTGTCCACTAGAAATTTGATCCACTCAGTTCCCTAGCGGTGTCAAGCCTGGCGATAGCTGTTTGCTTAATCTTAAATTCTCGACTGCATTCTATGGCATGGTAACACTAGGGCAAGTTTATTATTGGCAAAGGAGCTACGTGTAAAAGTAGATGGCAAATGAAAGCAGCGATCCAAATGACAGATGAAGAAGAGCCGCTAGACCGAGGAACTTGTTGTAAGGCTTCCCTGGCACAACTTTCCAAATCTGCCACAACTGTGAGTGCAAAAGAAGTTATAACAAATGAAAACAAATCAATAGCAAGCAGTTAAGAAATGCAAACGATGTTAGCATCAAAGCAGTGACTCATATGATTGCCCCAAACCATGCATTGCATCTCATACCTACGCATCCCTTGCAGTTGTCGTGTCCAACAGGAAGCATTTGTAACACAATACATCATTTCACATAACATGCATAGTTGTGTAAGAATATTATGCTGTACAGGCAGACACGTACCTCTCTTGAATCTTCCTTAGAATCGAATTAGTATATTGATTTGCAGGAAATGACGTTTGAAATATAGTACTCACATGTTATAAGCGGCCTGCAGGATTCGGATACTGCAGAGTGCAGGATCAGGCATCTCTGTACATTTAGGAGCTCAAGTTTGTACAAATTTTCATTCATCACGAGAATCAAGTTGGAAATGCGCAGCGATGTGCAAATGGCGGGCTGCCCAAGCTTACTCCCCTACGCCAACCAGAACCCACTCACCCCGACCACAGTTTTACCGAGAAGAAATTGTGTGTACTTCAATTACTAGGAAAATGAGCTGAAAATTGGAGTAAATGCAAGAAATATGATACTGTGAAGAATCCCACTCACCAACACAAGGGATAGCGGCGCTGTCAAGAGCGGGACCCAGAAGGCCGCACTTAATTCCTTTTGCAGGGGGGCACTCCTCCAAAAGCTTCCAAGGACTGTGGAGGACATGCACAGCGCAGCTTGGTAGCAAATCCTTTGAGGAAAGCTACACGACTGAAAGTTAAGTCTTTCCCATTCTCATAAGAACGGCCCATCTTGCTTAAAATCTGCCCCTGCCCCTTGAGCCCAGCATGCAAACGGGAATCAAACACAGGCACACTGTACACCGCCATGTGCAACTCTATTGAGTACGTTCCCCTCCCAAGTTGCTTCAGATGAACGCACCCATGCTTCGGTGATGTTCAAACATATTAAGAAACTAGCACAGCTGTTTCAACCATGGACAATACGCCGCGCCCATGCTTCCAAGTAATGGGGGTATATAAAGAAGCAGGTCACCCCACTCCGGGCCCTTCCAAAAACCAGGCCGCAAGTGGCCTCCCCCATGGCCCGTGCTGAACCCAGCAAAACCTTCGCAGAGGTCATAACTACTTGTGAAGTGACACGGTGGGGTAATATGCAATTGGAAAGGTCTGCTACTACAACCAGCGATCAGCTTAGAATTCTCCTAGGATGCAGGTATTTGGCCAGACATCCTGTGCTCCTCAACAAGCAGAACTGGTAACGTTCATGAGCCGGGCGGCGAACAAATGAAGACATCACACAGCATAAGACAAAGGACTCCGCCCATCCCAGCATGCCTCCTCGCATGCATGTGAGTATCGTTTACCGCAACTAAAGCAGAATCGCTATGGACAGCCTTTTCTCTGTCATGCTAATCATCGTTGCATTTGTCATGTTTCACAATCAAGAATGTGGAATGCTTGCATTAGGCTGTTGGGCAACCTAGCCATCCATGGGACACAGCAACCCAACTACGTCCTTCAATATTGCGCGGGCAGCAGCCTCTCACAAACACAGAACAAACTTTCCTTGGCTCGCCTGTGCCACACCTTGCCACCAATCCAACTATTAGGTTGGTACACAGAAAGTGCCACCATCACGCAACCACCGCGCCACTACTGTCATAGTGCCACCACCGCACAAGCTATTAAATACATATAAACAATGAATAAGGATAACGGAACGAGAGAATTTATAGCTTAGTAGTATGGCATATTCATTGTAACCTGGGCCCAGGCGGCGGCGCCAAAAAGAGCTCTTTGCGGCACACCGAAAGGGTGCAGCAAATTTAATAGACCCGGCCTATTCTGACCACCTTCGCATTCTGCCAACAACGATGCATGGTATCAAGCACGAAGGAACCTCTAAACTTATCACACGGCGCCGGAAAGGCATATTCGCTGTCAACGTTTGCGTCGACCCAGCTGATCGCAGTATTTTCCAGCAAAAACGCTGTTGACACCTATCAAACAGCATTCCCACGAACCAAAAGTTTAAATTGTGCAGTCGTTAGGATGTATAAAATCTATTTTTGAAGTTTGGCTGGCAAATTAGAATTCAAACCTAAATGCCATGGGTGGCCGCAAGCCGCTATGGCTAACTATTCGTACGCTTTCGGAATGCACAATCGACGCGGAATCCCTGTACTTGTACCGCCCAGAACACACGTGTAAGTGTGTCAGAAGTATCTCATGTCTCGTATAATGCAGCGCAGCAACTTACAAACTTACAACCTTCTCCGCTAAGTGCTTCGAGATTCGTCATTAGTTTTTGCCCCGCGGAACAGCCAATGAATCGGCTTTAAATTGCTCTCTGGCTGAAAATTGGCTGCCAGACCAAACAAGGGTAAAGAAAGCTATGGCATTTCTTGCACCTAGGGGTAAAGTACGGCAAACCTTTGCCCAAAATACGGGTACGAGGGCCTGACCCACAGCATATTTTCAGTACCTTTGTGTGAAATTTTGCAGTACTTCACAGTGCCGGGATACACTAACGGAGCAAATAGATGAACATAACCATCACCATACACTCTTTTTTTGGCCACCCATGCAACCACCCACGCGCACGCTCGGCCACCCACACGACTACCCACAGACGCGATCTGCCACAAGGCCACAGCAAGGTGCCAGACATGAATGTACATGTCGTCTGCAAGCTCGTACTCTCACTTACTGTAGCTTGAGGCAACCATGACTGTAATCTGGACCCTTGAAAAGGTGATGCCGAACCGAACTGCCAGCGTCCGCTTGCCTGCAGGGAGAGCCATTTGTTGAAAACCCAGCGAGGACCCTATGTGAACAACAGGGCCACTGAAGGTGGAAACAGGGATGCACGTCTCATGAGGTACGATGCCGCGCCACATTGAGCAGACATACAGGGGACTTAAGTCGCACCGCAGCTTCCATTATGCTTGGCGGCCCACCTGCCACTGTCCCCTGCGGGCGCACCACGCCCCCCCAGTATGACTTGTGACAAGTGCAGGACATGGACATGCGATCGAAGGGCAGCGATCGTGAGCGGTGAGATGGCAGCAAAAGATGTGAAGGTGTGTGTGAAAAGGCGTCAAGCTGAAAGTATTTATTGAGGAGTGGACACTTGCATTCTCTATTCCTTGGCTCATGGTGGGATTACATGGACTTACCCCGCAGGGATTAGAATACTGAACACAGGCACACAGGTAGGTGGTCACGGGCTGCTGTCAGGCGTCAAAAGCACACAAAGCCAGAACGAGTGGAAAAAGCTTTGTAGTGTTCAGATGCGCTAACTAATGGAGTGCGCCTACCGCTGGTAGACGCGACACACCACAGCTATGCTCAGTGGTGCCGTGCAAGGATAGAGAAATGTATAGGGTTGCCATACCGGCCGCTTTGTCAGAGACGATGTCGCGAAGGTTGTTGATGGCCAGCAGCACGGATGCCAGGAGGCCCACCTGCGCACCCACCGCAGAACGGAGAAGGGCATCAACCTATCCCTTGAGCAGCAGCGCCAACCCCACTCAGTGGCACACATACATCCAGATAGCATTTGACACAGAGCGGGCTTTCAAACCCACTGGGTTGCCTTGGAAACCATAAAAAAGGCTACTGGAGCTAACTTCTTACAGCGCCACTAATGCTGCTTGCGATTAAGACACACCACCACTCCCTTAAACGACCACGACCACCACCGCCACCACCCCGTTTCCCCCCATCCTGCCCCTCCCCAAAGCTCCTCCGGCCCCTTCTACCCACATCCTCTCGCATACACCAGTCTACGAGACCGAGCCCATGCCCCCCTCGGCCGTCCTCACCTCCTCGGGTCCCCCAAACCTGGCCATCACCTGCCGTCCTCTTATGGCCCCCCTCCCCCCACCGCACCAACGTGTTGCGCCCACTACCCCTTTGCTCCCCATCCCTCCTTCCCTGCCTAGCCTGCACGAAAAGGAGCTGGCTTCTCTTCAAGTTCCATTCCATTCCATTCAAGTTCTAGTCCAAGCTTTTTCAAAGGCGAACGCCAGTGGCAGCACTGTTATTATCGCAAAGCGGGTTCGCAGTACAGAACACAGAACATGCTTGAAATAAACAAGATCCCTAGCCCTGACATACGCTGATTCCCGTTCCCTCATACCATGCTTGCTTGCTAGAAAGGAAGTTGCTACTCTTTACAGTTGGCATGAGGCCATTTCTTGGTCCACAAGGACAGAACCAACAACAACAGGTGCCTGCTTATTTCGATACGCGGACATTGTCTATAGGCCCACTGCACTCAATTGAGTGAAAATGGTGGGTGTGTAGACAACATCCATCCCAATAGCAGGCCCGGTGCGGGGCCGGCAAGCGTTTGGTCTTACAGTACCTGGACTTGCACCGGGTGAAATGGAAGGATCTTCTTTCGGTGTGAGCCTGGTTGATTCGAGCACTTACTGCCTTCAACAACGTCAGCCACCCCCATGACAGCGCGTGTTCTCATTACACTGTTGTTGTGCGCGCCGAGCGTTATAGTTAAGATGTTGTGCGGACCATAGGTCAGCGGTTAACTGGGAAGTGACACTACTTAGTCCTCAGTCAGCATTTACGGGCGTTCCATACCCCTTTACTGGGGGTAGCGCTTGCCCAAGACGTGTTCAAGATTCCCTTGACATAGAAGGCAAGGCGAGGCTACCCATCACAGTATGCCCACCTGTAAGCCGGCGATGATGCAAGGGGTCGGGAACACCGCTCCCCCCGCCTGCAGCAGGCATAGCAGGCAAGCGCGGGGGGGGGGGGGGGGGCAAAGCGGGGGGGAGGCAGCAACCCATGAACCAAACAAGGACATCCTGACTCCAGTAAATCCAATCGCGGCTGTCATGCCTGCACCACCTTGTAAGGGTGGTCTGCATTCATTACCCAGGCTTGTTCCGATTCCACGACTTAGGCCTCGAAGCCAAGGGCCATGCTAGCAACGGCAACATCATCCTTGAAGCACGGAAAAAACATGCACAATACCACCCATGGCACATGCCTGGAGGGAAGCTCCAGTAGTTTGTACCAACGTGCTGCACTGCCAGTTGCTACAACAGTGAGGATTGTTTCCACTGAGGACTATCTAGCGGCCGGGGGCTAACTGTTGTGCTCGCAAGGTGGCTGAGACCCTCCCACCCCGCAAACATCATAACAAACCCCCAAACCACTGGGTGATCAGCACACATAGAGGTTGAGACCTGCCCATCACTCTACTGATGCCGGGAACCCCCGCAGGGCGCCGCGCGCGCAGAACCCGCACAAAATCCACCCCCTTTTTCGTAAGCTGCAGACGGCAGAGCTTCATGGGGTGAGGCAACATGGTGATACGCCCGCGGGGCCACTGTCGTACACCGATCCATGGAGCAACTCTCACGGAATAAGGAGCCATGCATAAATGCCCGAGCTTGGCCCATTTGATTCTTTGAGGCAGACTCTTGCGGCTGCAGATGGTCCAGCTTATGCCAGGCCGAGGCTTCACGAACTTTGAACCCTCGCCCCACTTGCTTGTGGCCCCCGTCTGGATACGCTGGATACTTGTCCCGCATCATCTGCAACAACGTCCCCACCCTAGCATCCCCATCCCCATCCCCCGATCCCCCCCCTCACCTCCCCCACCCCGCACTCCCCCCCGCAACCGCCCCCCACCCACCGCCTGGCATCTCCATCCCCCGATACCCCCCCTCACCTCCCACCCCCCGCACCCCCACCCCCACCCACCCCACCCCACCGCCTGGCATCCCCATCCCCCGATACCCCACCTCAGAGGCTCTACACACCGCAAGCTTCCGTGAGTCTGTTGCCTTGTCCAGGTGGACGACGACATACTGATCATGCCAGGCACGTGCCGTAGTGTTGCCTGGACGTGCATGAAGGATTATTATACAAACAGATGTGCATGAAGGATTACTATACAAGGTCTACAGTCGACGGTCCTTCGATGTATATCAAGGCACCCCTACAGCAAAATATTCTTGCCAGCATGGCTACCGCTGCTGCTGGGTGGCTCCCATTCGTGGCCGACTGGTCGGATTACTATGCCACCAAATGCAATTACTCCATGGAGCAGCCTTCCTGTTAGGTGGGAAATATTTCGGGGAGCTCGCAGCAAGGCTCTCAGGCACACTGCTGTGTGCATATACGTACATGGATGAAGTGAATCCCTGAAACAGCGACGACTCCAAAGAAAAAGACTACCATAACTGCAATAGACCAAGACGGCAATCAACACCACGAACCCAAAATACAATGTTCAAAAAAGAAGCCAGGGTTGGTCAGTTGGAGAAGTCAATGTGCTTACACCAGTAATATTTGCCACGTAGAGGAAACCTCCCAGCCTGATAAGAACACAAGGCGGTTCCAAAGGGGTCGCTGTTCAACCACAGCCACTCGGCCGAGCATACAAAGAGCAGCGCACGATTCACAAGAGCTTGCAGAGGGTGTGCGGATAAGGCAGGCTTGTAGTGCAAATTTTGGAACAAGAAAGGAACCAAGTTTGGTTCGAGTTCCGAGCAGAAAGTATTGATACCACAGCCCGTGGAGATGAACAAGCCACAATCCCCCCATCCCACATCACGACCTCCCATTGGGTATGGGTGCCATAACCCATCACCATCCCAGCGCTGTGACGTGATGCATCGCAAAGTGCGTCCAGGACACAAGGGCACACGCAGCCTGCAACGGGACGCCACGCAGGAACGTGCAGCAGGACCCAAACTCCACACACATAGTAGTACCGCGCCACAGTTGTCGTACCGTGCTGTCCTACCAGGCACGGACCATGTACACTTCCATGATAGCTTCAGACATGCCCCAGAATAGCCCATCATCGAAGTGTACATGGTCCGGCCCATCATCGCACCCAGAGCCGCTGCCCCAACTCCATGGACGCTAACCCAATCCTATCTGTGTAGGACGGCATATCATTGGCAACGTTGCAAACACATGCGTGCAGCTCACCATCGCCCAAACCGATATACCCAAGCGGACATGGCCCTCCGGTGTATGAATAGCCCGCCAGGCATGAGATGGTCACCTGCGCCAAGCAGACCATGTGCGCACACAGACAGAGCCAAGAAAAGCTTAGAGCACCCCCATGTTTGACGAACGAGACTACCCAGACCGCCTGGGGAAGACGGACCGGAGACAGCGCGGATAATGCCGTCACGAAAACACGGGCCCTTCACTGTAAGAAAAGCGCGATGCATATTTTTCCAGGTCCACAGCTTTCCATATTCACACATATATGACGGTACTACGGAGCACAAAGCAATGCCCCAAACTTGCCCGAAAATACTGTCCTTGCCACAGGGTTTGGGGATCGTGGTATCACCTACAGACTGCTACTAGTATAGTAATCTAAGGGATGTCCTCGTTAACAAACTAGTATACCACAGGGACGTCCTCGCATAGCAACTAGTATTTGATAGGGATGTCCTCGCATAGCAGACTCAGTATGTCACAGGGACGTCCTCGCAGGCAGAACATTCGCTGTTCACCGAGTCTGACGTGCGCCACCACCGCAATGCTGTCCCATTGAACACCAAGGTATTGCATGTGAGGATGGGGGACCCACATACCATCAGTAGGAGCGGCCAGCCACGCAGCCAGATCTGCAGGGACGTCATAGCCACCGTGTGCACAGTCAGCAGGGCAGCCAAAGGCAGCAGAGGGGCAGAAGAGTTAGGAGGGTGCCCGTTGCTGTGAATCAACGTTCCGAGGGCTGGCCCGCACGGCTCATGCTGTCCATGCCTGGTCACACGAGAGGGTGTCCGCACACTTTGCTGGAGTGTGTCCGCACACGGTGGAATGGGGAGAACGCTGTGCGCCTGATAGCGTCGATGCTTGATGGGCATTGCTGGTAGGCAGTAGCAAACACAGCAGATGGCACATCGGATGACAAACAAGCAAGCAGTGCCGTCAAAGACAGCAGATGGCACATCGGATGACAAACAAGCAAGCCGTGCCGTCACTAATATTTACGCTATGCGGGGTGAAACGCAACATGCCACGGGGCCAGGCACTCTGGCGACCGACGCAGGGGTCACCCATGGAGCTGTTGCGCACAGCCTTGGCTTTAGACCATGACGATGTGACCAGAACAGAGTCGTCCTAGTAAGGCATCCGATTCCCGGGAGGTGGCCATGGTTAACCACGTGCCTGTGCAGACATACATCAGGTCCATGGAGTAAATTACGAACAGCTGGTCGCTGCCCCTTGGTTGGCAGGATTGACATTAAAAGTCAGTAGCATTCCACACGATAACCCCCCCCCACGTCACCCCCATGATCCTCGCCCCCAGTCCGCAGCAGAGTCAACATGGATGACAACTGGCGGCTACCATGCCGCACGTGAGCCTCACCGGGTGCAGCGCCTGCGCCCATGACGGCAGCAAGCCTCACCGGGTGCAACGCCTGCGCCCATGATGGCAGGAAGCCTTGGAGGCGGGGAGCTGACGAGTTTACTATACTAGTACACCTTGTTGCCTGCTCCTGGCTTCAATCAGCAACTGTCTAGTGCCCCCGCACAGGCACAGATGGAGCCACAACCACGGTCTGATCTCCCCCCAACTTCCCCGGACTGCCATCCGGTGGGCTGACAGTCAGCCCTTGGACTTATCCGCAGCACAGTCAATTCATCATACAGGGGTAAAGGCATTTTACACGACGGAAAGACGATTGTCTTTCCGATGGCACAGCTTTGTGATGCCTTGCAATGCTTTCTGTGACCAGAACAAGCACCGGGTGCGTGTGAAGAGATCCCTTGCCATGCACCGGGGGAAATGCATCAGCACCCTGGTTGGCTAGTTTCAAACACGCAACTACCCAAACTTTGCCAGCCCCGCATGCGAGGACGCGGCTATCGGACCTTGCCAGCTGGCATGCATGCATTACGCGTTCCCACTACAAACACACGTCGTGCCGTCTTCCTCTCCGGCGTCATCAATCGCACCAGCCACCGCGGGCACCCAGCACAGGACACAGCCACACCACCCGTGCGCGTGCGCCGCCACTCACCGCGGGCACGCAGCACATGACAGCCAGCAGGAAGCAGGCCACCCCCGCACTGTGGACGGTGGATGGCGAAAACATCCCGGCCTGTGTGACGCGTGTCTGCGTGCGGGAGAAGGAGAAGGGAGCGAGCAGAGGGCGGCGCGCCACGCACCCACAACAAGCGAGGTTAGGGGTGCTGGGGCTGGGCTGTTTAGGGGTTACGGGTTAGGGGTTTGGGGTACTGGGGTTGGGCACATGGTGGGACCCCCATCATGGATGGCACGAGGGCAGGGCTAAGCAGGTGCATAAGAGAAGGCATCATCCTGGTCGCAACGCCCTCACCCACCGGCCCCAGCCGCAGCTCGTTGTCCACCCCCCGCTCAAAGTCCAGCGCGTCGTTCACCAGGTTGGTGGCCACCTGGCCAAGAGGGGGCGACCACACCCACGCATGCAACCAGAGTCCAGTGCACTCATGGCAAAAGTGAGCCGGACGGGTGCAGGCCAGAACCAGGGGAAACGGTGTCAGCAGCGCCAGGGTTAACAGATAGCCGACTGTTACATGGCCACAATAATTTCCAACCTCTTAAACTGGCAAATTGGCAAGAAAACGAGCCAAGATGGCAGCATAAGCTTGGTTAGGACCGCCACTAACGAAAGGGAATGGGCTAGTCCCGCTTTATAATTCGTGAAAGGTTACGAAGCGTGCCACCATGTACTCAGTTGACTTGCATCTATTTGCAGGTGCTGCTGGCGCACAAGATGGGCAATGCTGGCAGACAGGCGCCAGGATTGAGCACGCGCGCGAATATCATTAAATTTGCGTTGTTCCTTGGGAAGTATGCCGGCACATTCATTTACACCAGTCTAGTGCGCGTGCAACCCGGGTAGTTGGTCAACCCGGGTTGTAACACGTCCAGACGGTTGGTAAGTTCCGCTAATCATGGCTGAAACTTAGCCCACTCGAGGGTAGTCCGAGATCGTCAGACGCAAAGCACTCTCGCCGGTGCCCCATCCAGGATTTGGAATGGGTAGGCCCGAATTTTAGACCGGATTTGCGTGAAGGGCCATGGATTCCATAGAGGCCGTCTACTCCATAGTGGCTTGACCCTACTGGGTCTCCTTCTACCTAGCCAGCATAACAGGACGAAGCCAATGGAACACGCCCGGAAAAAGAAATCGCCAAGTTCTGACATGGATCCATCCTTGTCCTGATATGGCGGTGGGCCCGTGCACCGTCGCGCACACGGGGGGATCCCCACCGCGCACACGGGGGGGTCCCCACCGCGCACACGGGGGGATCCCCACCGCGCACACGGGAGGATCCCCACCGCGCACACGGGAGGATCCCCACCGCGCACACGGGGGGATCCCCACCGCGCACACGGGGGGATCCCCACCGCGCACACGGGGGGATCCTGCACACGGGGGGATCCCCACCGCGCACACGGGGGGATCCCCACCGCGCACACGGGGGGATCCCCACCGCGCACACGGGGGGATCCTGCACACGGGAGGATCCCCACCGCGCACACGGGGGGATCCCCACCGCGCACACGGGAGGATCCCCACCGCGCACACGGGGGGATCCCCACCGCGCACACGGGGGGATCCCCACCGCGCACACGGGGGGATCCTGCACACGGGGGGATCCCCACCACGCACACGGGGGGATCCCCACCGCGCACACGGGGGGATCCTGCACACGGGAGGATCCCCACCGCGCACACGGGGGGATCCCCACCGCGCACACGGGGGGATCCCCACCGCGCACACGGGAGGATCCCCACCACGCACACGGGGGGATCCCCACCGCGCACACGGGGGGATCCTGCACACGGGGGGATCCCCACCGCGCACACGGGAGGATCCCCACCGCGCACACGGGGGATCCTGCACACGGGAGGATCCCCACCGCGCACACGGGGGATCCCCACCGCGCACACGGGGGGATCCCCACCGCGCACACGGGAGGATCCCCACCACGCACACGGGGGATCCCCACCGCGCACACGGGAGGATCCCCACCGCGCACACGGGGGGATCCCCACCGCGCACACGGGAGGATCCCCACCGCGCACACGGGGGGATCCTGCACACGGGGGGATCCCCACCGCGCACACGGGGGGATCCCCACCGCGCACACGGGGGGATCCCCACCGCGCACACGGGGGGATCCTGCACACGGGGGGATCCCCACCGCGCACACGGGAGGATCCCCACCACGCACACGGGGGGATCCCCACCGCGCACACGGGAGGATCCCCACCGCGCACACGGGGGGATCCCCACCGCGCACACGGGGGGATCCTGCACACGGGAGGATCCCCACCGCGCACACGGGGGGATCCCCACCGCGCACACGGGGGGATCCCCACCGCGCACACGGGAGGATCCCCACCGCGCACACGGGGGGATCCCCACCACGCACACGGGGGGATCCCCACCGCGCACACGGGAGGATCCCCACCGCGCACACGGGGGGATCCCCACCGCGCACACGGGAGGATCCCCACCGCGCACACGGGGGGATCCTGCACACGGGGGGATCCCCACCGCGCACACGGGGGGATCCCCACCGCGCACACGGGGGGATCCCCACCGCGCACACGGGGGGATCCTGCACACGGGGGGATCCCCACCGCGCACACGGGAGGATCCCCACCACGCACACGGGGGGATCCCCACCGCGCACACGGGAGGATCCCCACCGCGCACACGGGGGATCCCCACCACGCACACGGGGGGATCCCCACCGCGCACACGGGAGGATCCCCACCGCGCACACGGGGGGATCCCCACCGCGCACACGGGAGGATCCCCACCGCGCACACGGGAGGATCCCCACCGCGCACACGGGAGGATCCCCACCGCGCACACGGGAGGATCCCCACCGCGCACACGGGGGGATCCCCACCGCGCACACGGGAGGATCCCCACCGCGCACACGGGGGATCCCCACCGCGCACACGGGGGGATCCTGCACACGGGAGGATCCCCACCGCGCACACGGGGGATCCCCACCACGCACACGGGGGGATCCCCACCGCGCA
Organism: Mesostigma viride; assembly: GCA_009746045.1. Taxonomy (NCBI): domain Eukaryota; kingdom Viridiplantae; phylum Streptophyta; class Mesostigmatophyceae; order Mesostigmatales; family Mesostigmataceae; genus Mesostigma; species Mesostigma viride. The sequence goes on from RPFO01000015.1 coordinate 129,370, forward strand.
CACGGGGGGATCCCCACCGCGCACACGGGGGGATCCCCACCGCGCACACGGGGGATCCCCACCGCGCACACGGGGGATCCCCACCGCGCACACGGGGGGATCCCCACCGCGCACACGGGAGGATCCCCACCGCGCACACGGGGGGATCCCCACCGCGCACACGGGGGGATGCCCACCGCGCACACGGGGGGATCCCCTCCGCGCACACGGGGGGATCCCCACCGCGCACACGGGGGGATCCCCACCGCGCACACGGGGGGATCCCCACCGCGCACACGGGGGGATCCCCACCGCGCACACGGGAGGATCCCCACCGCGCACACGGGAGGATCCCCACCGCGCACACGGGGGGATCCCCACCGCGCACACGGGGGGATGCCCACCGCGCACACGGGGGGATCCCCTCCGCGCACACGGGGGGATCCCCACCGCGCACACGGGGGGATCCTGCACACGGGAGGATCCCCACCGCGCACACGGGGGGATCCCCACCACGCACACGGGGGGATCCCCACCGCGCACACGGGGGGATCCCCACCGCGCACACGGGGGATCCCCACCGCGCACACGGGAGGATCCCACCGCGCACACGGGGGATCCCCACCGCGCACACGGGGGGATCCCCACCGCGCACACGGGGGGATCCTGCACACGGGAGGATCCCCACCGCGCACACGGGGGGATCCCCACCGCGCACACGGGAGGATCCCCACCGCGCACACGGGGGGATCCCCACCGCGCACACGGGGGGATCCTGCACACGGGGGGATCCCCACCGCGCACACGGGGGATCCCCACCGCGCACACGGGGGGATCCTGCACACGGGAGGATCCCCACCGCGCACACGGGGGGATCCCCACCACGCACACGGGGGGATCCCCACCGCGCACACGGGGGGATCCCCACCGCGCACACGGGAGGATCCCCACCGCGCACACGGGGGGATCCCCACCGCGCACACGGGGGGATCCCCACCGCGCACACGGGGGGATCCCCACCGCGCACACGGGGGGATCCTGCACACGGGAGGATCCCCACCGCGCACACGGGGGGATCCCCACCGCGCACACGGGGGGATCCCCACCGCGCACACGGGGGGATCCCCACCGCGCACACGGGGGGATCCCCACCGCGCACACGGGGGGATCCCCACCGCGCACACGGGAGGATCCTGCACACGGGGGGATCCCCACCGCGCACACGGGAGGATCCCCACCGCGCACACGGGGGGATCCCCACCGCGCACACGGGGGATCCCCACCGCGCACACGGGGGGATCCCCACCGCGCACACGGGGGGATCCCCACCGCGCACACGGGAGGATCCCCACCGCGCACACGGGGGGATCCCCACCGCGCACACGGGGGGATCCCCACCGCGCACACGGGGGGATCCCCACCGCGCACACGGGGGGATCCTGCACACGGGAGGATCCCCACCGCGCACACGGGGGGATCCCCACCACGCACACGGGGGGATCCCCACCGCGCACACGGGGGGATCCCCACCGCGCACACGGGGGATCCCCACCGCGCACACGGGGGGATCCTGCACACGGGAGGATCCCCACCGCGCACACGGGGGGATCCCCACCGCGCACACGGGGGGATCCCCACCGCGCACACGGGGGGATCCCCACCGCGCACACGGGGGATCCCCACCGCGCACACGGGGGGATCCCCACCGCGCACACGGGGGATCCCCACCGCGCACACGGGGGATCCCCACCGCGCACACGGGGGGATCCCCACCGCGCACACGGGGGATCCCCACCGCGCACACGGGGGATCCCCACCGCGCACACGGGAGGATCCCCACCGCGCACACGGGGGGATCCCCACCGCGCACACGGGGGGATCCCCACCGCGCACACGGGAGGATCCCCACCGCGCACACGGGGGGATCCCCACCGCGCACACGGGGGATCCCCACCACGCACACGGGGGGATCCCCACCACGCACACGGGGGGATCCCCACCGCGCACACGGGGGGATCCCCACCGCGCACACGGGGGGATCCTGCACACGGGGGGATCCCCACCGCGCACACGGGGGGATCCCCACCGCGCACACGGGGGGATCCCCACCGCGCACACGGGAGGATCCCCACCGCGCACACGGGGGGATCCCCACCGCGCACACGGGGGGATCCCCACCGCGCACACGGGAGGATCCCCACCGCGCACACGGGGGATCCCCACCGCGCACACGGGGGATCCCCACCGCGCACACGGGAGGATCCCCACCGCGCACACGGGGGGATCCCCACCGCGCACACGGGAGGATCCCCACCGCGCACACGGGGGGATCCCCACCGCGCACACGGGAGGATCCCCACCGCGCACACGGGGGGATCCCCACCGCGCACACGGGGGGATCCCCACCGCGCACACGGGAGGATCCCCACCGCGCACACGGGAGGATCCCCACCGCGCACACGGGAGGATCCCCACCGCGCACACGGGGGGATCCCCACCGCGCACACAGGGGGATCCCCACCGCGCACACGGGGGATCCCCACCGCGCACACGGGGGGATCCCCACCGCGCACACGGGGGATCCCCACCGCGCACACGGGAGGATCCCCACCGCGCACACGGGGGGATCCCCACCGCGCACACGGGGGGATCCCCACCGCGCACACGGGGGATCCCCACCGCGCACACGGGGGGATCCCCACCGCGCACACGGGGGGATCCCCACCGCGCACACGGGAGGATCCCCACCGCGCACACGGGAGGATCCCCACCGCGCACACGGGGGATCCCCACCGCGCACACGGGGGGATCCCCACCGCGCACACGGGGGGATCCCCACCGCGCACACGGGGGATCCCCACCGCGCACACGGGAGGATCCCCACCGCGCACACGGGAGGATCCCCACCGCGCACACGGGGGGATCCCCACCGCGCACACGGGGGATCCCCACCGCGCACACGGGGGGATCCCCACCGCGCACACGGGGGGATCCCCACCGCGCACACGGGGGGATCCCCACCGCGCACACGGGGGGATCCCCACCGCGCACACGGGGGGATCCCCACCGCGCACACGGGGGGATCCCCACCGCGCACACGGGGGATCCCCACCGCGCACACGGGGGATCCCCACCGCGCACACGGGAGGATCCCCACCGCGCACACGGGGGGATCCCCACCGCGCACACGGGGGGATCCCCACCGCGCACACGGGGGGATCCCCACCGCGCACCGTCGCGCACACGGGGGGCTAGCAGCACCCTTACAGGCCCTTCTGATCGAGGAATGCGCTTCATACAAGAGAGCACCATTTTAGCAAGCGCAAAACTAGGATAACCGCGCAGCATCCTCACCTGGATCAGCAGAGCTGCTAATAAAGCGAGTCCCACCAGGGACCACTGGGTTTGGTGTGAACCAGCTACTGCGATGCTACTCCCGACCAAGACCTGCAGCAAAGCATGCAAAAAGAGTGACCCAGGGAAGCAGGGGGACAATATCGGGGCATCGATTATTACTGTGCCTACTATACCACGGTGGGTTTTAAATTTTTTTTTTCGGTTTAATCAAGACTTGTACAGGGAATGAAGCCAGGTACATTCGTGGGGATAGCAAAGGTTACTGGTATAGTGCGTGCATTAGATCGCAGGGAACGTGAGGATAATGCACCCTGTGGCGGCCGAGCAGGCCTCCTTTTCCGTTCTTAGCTAGTCTCTGCTCAGCTGCCAGCCCCTCAAAGAACCAAGATAGACATCCCAAAAACCACGCCAAGCACATAGAAAAGATGTACGGACACAAGTTACAACAAATACTGCTTCTAGGGACTCGCGGCACACCAACCAAACAGCCGACCGACCGGGACAACGGCTGCAGTCAAGGTTTTTGGGCGGACCGCCATCATCCACATGGAGAGCTTAGGTAGGGCCACCATGGCGTTCACAGCCTTCCTTGAGATGGTAGCAAGCAGATTACTCTGTCATAATAAATTTCATAATTTGCAGGTGAAAGCCGGCTTATGGCATGCAATGCACACCCCAGCAAAATGAGTCTTGCAGGTTGGCCCGGCCCGAAACTTCAATAAAATTAATCTGCCTGGATTCAGGGATACGCTGACATGTGCAAACGATCGAACACTTGACGTTCACGAAAGGCCAGCCAGGAGAGAAACGTAACCAGATGTATACACGTTTACAGGGCTTATTTATATGGCGAGCTACATAATGTATCGTCCATTACCCGATGAATGAGGTCCTTGGCGACTGTACCCACTATGTATTAATTGTGTATGCATGTTGCCTCTATTGCCACCATTTTTTTTCCCCAGACTGCAACACCCAGCTGCCACGTTGCAAGGTTGCAAGTAGCTAGTGCGCACGCCGGAACTCCAAAGGGCACAGGCGGACAGCCTCCCAGTGGGATTTTGTCGAGAAAGTAATTACCTACCCCCCCCAACTTTTGGCTTAGCAGGGATTAACTTTTGGATATATTTGGAATAAACGTACACCTATTTATCTGGAAAAAATTACCCCCCCCAACTTTCCGTGTACTGTAGAGCGGGCCTACGAATATCGTTAGGTTACAGTAAGAGGTACCAGTGTACCACGTATCGACCAGCTGGTTACCCACTGAGGGTAGTGTGATAGGTGAAAGGTTTAGAAAGGAGCATTATGTGACCAGGGGAGCCAAGGGACGCGCGTAAGGTCACCGTGAGGAATGCAAGTAAACACCATGTTGCGTCCCAGGAGAATGTCCGACAGGGAATCAACATGTGCGGTGTGTGACTACCTTCATTAAGGATTCGCTGATACTTTTTCCCATTTCACCTCTCTGGTCTATAATTGGATAAAAAATATACCCATTTCCAACAACTACTACAAGCTGTAGTGGGATCTACTAGCCGGTGGTACAGAGGCCACGTCAAGGAGCCTTTGCCATTGTCACGATGAGACGTATGTAAGCGGAACCACACACACTCACGATGAGACATCCGCTATGGCTGCAATCCGCACGTAAAGATCTAATCGCTTTTCCTACAGCTCTGTACGAGAACAAGCGTGGGCAAGGTGACCAGCCTGAGGGGACGGTTCTCCTGAGCTCAAAATGACGCAGGTAATCAGTTTTTAGTGTGTTGAGTGTGATTTTATTTTGCTTGTTAATCGAATGGATACTTGGCCGTAGGTACTTGCCGCGTGAAAAACCCGCTTGCATGACCAGGCATACGTCACTCGTTTATAGAGAATTAGATTGTTTTATCGTTTGTTTTTAGATTGCCTGAACCCCTGCATTTGCCGAGGTTAATGCGTTGCTCCTGCGATTGGTCTACACCACTGCGTTTTAAACCAGGAGGTAGTCCTGAAAGTGGCAATGTCCTGTGGAGGATGCTCGGGCGCCGTGAAAAAGGTCCTGGACAAAATGGAAGGTAAACCTCCTCTTCATTACCTGAATATCCTCAATGCGCCCGTAGGTACGCCTTGATTGTGCGTATTCCTTCTTGGCGGCCATTCCTACAAAGACGCGCCAGAACAGCAGGAATTCAAGCACGCTGCATGTAATACTAGCGATTCCAACCATAAAGTCTAGCCATGTTGGACAACTGCTACTGGCGCAAGCGACAAGCTATATTTTGGAAACTGTTGAAGAAAAGCTAACCCTACGGGCCTGCTAGCTGGTAATAGAATTCGAAACCTAGACATCAGAGCAGTCCCAATTTGGATCATGCGCTATTTATTTGCAGTGCTAGTAACTAGGTTGGTGTGTGGGTTTCGGAAGGATCTTTGTGACTGTATGCGAAGGTATCTTGGGGCCAGGACTGTGAGGGGTTGCATGTCGTGTTTGAACTTGTTCGGGCTACATTTGTACATGGCTGCAGATGATCCATTGAATTAGGGCACTGCGCAGGCCTGCCCAACCTTGCCACCAGTGCCGCCCTGGGTGTACAAGTCTCCCGTCTGTATATCCCATCTCACGGCCAGCCGCAGCACAAATCCCAGCTGGGCTGCATGCGAATTTGCCTCTATAAAATCGCCTGCCGACTGACCCGTAGCTCACGGCCAGCCGCAGCACAAATCCCAGCTGGGCTGCATGCGAATTTGCCTCTATAAAATCGCCTGCCGACTGACCCGTAGCTCGTGGCCAGCCGCTGCACAAATCCCAGCTGGGCTGCATTCGAATTCGCATCTATAATACCGCCTGCAGAATGACCCGTAGCTCACGGCCAGCCGCAGCACAAATCCCAGCTGGGCTGCATTCCAATTCGCCTCTATCACATTGCCTGCAGACTGACCCGTAGCTCACGGCCAGCCGCAGCACAAACCCCAGCGGGGCTGCATTCCAGTTCGCCTCTACAAAATTGCCTGCCGACTGACCCGTAGCTCACGGCCAGCCGCAGCACAAATCCCAGCTGGGCTGCATGCGAGTTTGCCTCAGTAAGATCACCTGCATACCCCACGCATGACTAGTAATGAGAGCTTTTGGTCGGCTGTCCAGGGGGATCGCAAAAGACGTCGGTGGGGGCCCTACTAGGGAGAAACGGATGGTGGGAGTTAGGGGTCGCAAAAGTTACAACTTTGGAGTGGCTAAGTGGATCATGGGAGGGGTAGCCCTAGCAAGGGAAGCCGAAGCAACCAGGGCCGCTCTCACCGCTTGTCACCGTTGTCGCAGGGTCGGCGGCGCGGCTATGTCTCCTTTCTGCCTTTCTGCCACGCTTGGGATGCTGCCTATGTCCACTGCACTGGCGCAGCACACAGAGTTGCAAATTTTGTCCTGCTGGAGCCAGTCTGGTATATTGTCGGAGACAGTATTGTTGTAGACGTGAATATCTGAGAAACGTCATGGCTTCCGTCCTTTTGCTTTGCACCAACGTACTGCGGTTTCATGGTTGGTGTCGCATGTGCTTGATCCCAGCGTACGGAGGCTTGATAGTATGGCGTGTGCTTCATTCTGCTGCCATGCCGCGCCTTCTGCTGTCCCATGTGCAGGGGTGGAGTCATATGACATCTCCCTGGAGCAGCAGAAAGTGGTGGTCCGGGGCAACCTCAACCCTGCCGATGTGCTGGATAAGGTGTCCAAGACGGGGAAGGCAACGTCCTTGTGGCAAGATTAGGAATAGGGAGGGAAGCTCCGTGTGTAAAAGCCATGGTCGCCATTTAATTGATTTATATTGACTCCGTGTCCCCATGAGGGAGGCATGGAGCACCTAGCCATGGCCGCGGCAATGGCTGGCATAAGTGTCAGGCCTCATGGACTCGTGTGCTGGGCAGCCGACAAATGGCTTTCAGCCTAAGCCCCAGCGCTGCTGCTTACCTTATTATGGGTAACACTGGCTACATGTTGTGCCAGTTTTATGTGTGTAACAACTAAAACTGATCCATGAAATCATGTGTAGTGGCATACATGACAAGAGTAAGAAGATCTTTTATCCATGGGTTGCCGTTCTTGAGAATCAACCTTCAATGCTCCAGAGAAATATTGGGATGGAAATTCAACAGAATTGTGGGCTGGTTACCACACCCCTTGCAGACACAACTTGACAGAAGTATCCACCACACTATCTGTTGAACTGAATAATGTTGTTTGGCAAGTGGGCTTGGGGTTGGACTAATCAAGCTTAGCCTTATCAAACAATGACTGTAATCACAACGAACGTTCCAACAATGGCAAACCAGACGTCTGATATCAGCGTGCATGTCACGCATGCCCAAAACGTTAGCCTGAAATGGACCCATCAGATCACAGGTTCTCAAGGTAAGGTTTCTCCACCACTCTGGAGGTGGCACCCCAAAACCCTGAAAAATTGACCTATGTGTTACGCCCTGGCTCGACTCTATCCCCAACACCTCGCCTAACCTTACCTAAACTAGTGAGGATGCACATACCTAGGAGTGAGGAGCTATATTGGCTATAAGACCTAGGACGCGACGACGCTGCTTCTCAATGCATTCCATTATAATACGCCATATACCGAATAAAACCAGGGTACTACGAAGGAAACAATACTACACTGCCATGACCCTAGCTAATATGTGCTAATTCATCATTAACACGCGCCGGGTGCCATTCACGAAGGACAACTGCTGCATAAATGATCGCCGACAGGCGTGTATGCTCGGGCCGACATCGACCCTCGCCCACAGGACCAACGCACGTCCACAAGGTTCACACGCAGGATAAAAGGACCACTACTAAAGTACGCAGCGCGGCGCGACTGCACCGAACCACCATACTGTACAATTGCCACGTCACAAGGCCCGGTACCGACCGGCCAAAAGGTCCTTACTACACGTAAGCCTAGGAAAGTCAGCGAACTGCTCCGGAATGGCTGAGGCAACAAGGGACCTAATTTACGTCCGTAACAACAACAAAAGTTACGCGACGTAACACCTCCCCCCCCACAAAGGTAGGGAGCCCTCTCCCTACGTACAGGGAGGAAACCAAAGGAGTAGGAATAACCTAACGCACCCAACACAAATCCAACACAATCGACAGGCCATCCAAGGTACAAAGCACCAACAAGTTAACTCGGTTCCACCCCGAGTGGTGTAGGGTTAACCAGCACCAAGCCTGGTGGGAGGATCCCCCAGTATCTGCCTGGCACGGAGGCCTTGCCGGGAGGGACGGCACTGGGCAGGACACACAGAGTGAACAATGTCAACACCAGGGACCAAGAACGACCAACTAACAGGCCAGAATATGAGGGCGACTCTATATACCGGAGGGACAACACCCTCAGGTCGGGCCTAAGGCCCTCTATCTAGTTGCCATCAGTCTGGTAGGTACCACGCGAGGCTAGCAGGACATCCAAAAAGACCCAGGAAGGCCCAGTAGTACCTATGCTGAGTTAGGACCACCTGGCCCCGAGCCCAGTCCAAGAAGCCACAGGCAAAGAGCCGAAGGAAAGGCTCTACCGCGATCAAACAGAGAGCCCGAAGGAGTAGGCGCTGATACCGGATTCGATGTCGCAGACCCGTCGGGAAGAACAGATCTAGCAGAGGCTCCACATTAGCCTGCCACAATCTGATGTGCCGGATCTCACGTGAGCGCCACCGATGAGCACACTGTCACGACCCAAACGTCTCTAGATACTCACTAACCCGAGGGGGAGGATGACCACGGGAGTCCAGGCCCTGGCCCGGAAGAGGCACTGGGCGGCGGGCAAACAGGATGGGCTGCAGGTGCACCGCACCGTACGTAGCACCGGGCGCGGCAGGGTACTCGACCGTAAGGGCATCCGAAGCCATGATGCCCAGAGGCGGAGGGTAAGCCCACTGGTAACCACCGTAGGAGTCCAAGTAGTTATGACGCCTCGCCCAGCGATAGAGGACGCGAAGAACCATGATCTCACCCTGGAACAGAGGATCAGCTACAATGACCATGTCAAACGGAGGCCGATCAGTATCAAGGGTAGGTTACAGTCCCGTGGCGCCCGACACACCTGGGAGAACCCATAGGACATGGGTGAAATGGACAGCTCCGGAGCGACGCGCGGGAGGTCACACTGTCGGCACGCAAGCGCTAACATACCATATCCGGGAACGGGCGAATCTCGCGACTCCGGCGTAAAATGCACCACGGAGGGGGCACGTTCCCGGTCGCCCTGGGACAACTCCCATAGGGAGTCGGCAGCGCGGAGAGCGCGCTGATCAACACCGCTGGTCCTAACAACCGTAGCCAGCGAGCGAGGGGCCGAAGGGGCAGGAACCGAAACAGGGGTAGGATCCTGCACAGGCGCAGAGGGAGCCGGCACCGCAGGAGGCCGCGACGGACCTGCAACCGCGGCTGACGACATGGCCTCCGCTGGAGGCGCACCCTCGGGCCGCATGTTGAAAATTGGGCCCGTAGGGACAGGCACCTTACAAAAAAACTGACTGCCATCAAGACTCCAGTCCGGCACTGGAATCCTCTGAGGGGGACCCCACTCCCAGAGCCTGGGCAGCCCACTCGTGTCGCCAAAGAAGCCCTGCAACGGCTGCGACGGAGCTTGGGAAGGCCCGGAAGCAGCGACGGCGGGCGAAATCGCCGCGGCAAAAGACTCACGCGGAGGCACAGGTAAGGCGACCCCAGGCGCGGAGGCAGCAGGAGGCGTAGGAGCCGCAGCAGCAGGCGAAACCGCAGCGACCGAGGGCTCGCCCTGGGGCGCAGGCGAAGCCGCAGTCGCCGAGGCAACATGAGGGGTAGGCGAAGCAGCAGCAACAGGCGCCACACCAGGCGCAACGGCAGCGGGCGACTGAGGCGCCAAGAATGCCCCGAATGCCAAGGCTAAGGACTGGATCTAGGCCTGCCTTGCAGACACGGTAGCCGCAAGATTGGCAGACTCTGGACCCACGTACGTCCGGAGGGATAGGAGACGGCTCCACCGACACGCGTCTCGTCGACGCCGACGGTGACGGAACAGGGGAATCTACAAACACAAGGATCTCTACCCTTATTATTCTTTCTTAAAGGTCCTACAAATTGCATCTACATCCTGGGAGGGCCAGTAGTAGGAACGGGTTACCAAATCCCGTACCCGTTTACCGCCCTGGTGAGCAACTAAATCATACAACTCAAAAAGCAAGGAGGAGCGACAGATAGGAGGGACATAAAGGCGCCATTGAGGGGGAGAATCTGTTAACTGCACATATAAAAACCCACCTACAAACTTACAGGGGTATTTACCTAACTGTTGGGGATGGGAGGCAATAGCAGCTAAAGCTTCCGGCTCAGTGGCCGTAAATCTACTGATAAGGCGTTCGAGATCAGAGGTAGGCATCGCTACAGAAGTATCTATATCAGGTTTAAAGAGGTCTCCTACCGCCTTGCCAAAGAAAAGGGGAGGTCCTAGAGGGACTATATTATCATAGGACTTTCCTGACCTAGTCGCTATATGGCTAAGCGGTATAGAAATTTTATTTTTCCCCTCCCCCCCCACAGAGACCACAGGAAGGGCCTCACACGGGAGAGAGAGTCCTACGTGAGAAAGGAGGTCAGGCATGCGAACAACAGTATGAAAGAGGTAGGCATAATGTTCATCATCCGGTAGTTCACCATAAGGGGTTACACCAAGGGTGGTAGGAACTATAGAGAGTAGTATTGAGAACATCTAAGTCCTCGAAAAAGGAATAATCTGCGCGGCGGGAGAGGGCATCAGGCACTATGTTATCTACACCTTTAACATACTGAAGTTTAAAAGGGGAAAACTGTGCTAAAAACTCCATCCAGCGCGCTTGACGAGGGGTAAGGTTGGGTTGGGAGAGCAGATGGGTAAGGGGACGATGATCCGTTTGTATAACTAATCTATAAGGATCTAGCTCACAGGGTTCATTCAGACAAACATCAAATTGGGCACCTTTAAGAAAGTGCTGCCACGCGTGGCAACAATACACCACAGCTAAGAGTTCCTGCTGGTGTACAGGATAGTTACGCTCCGCGGGGAGCATTGTCCTAGAGATATACTCAATTGGCTGTAAGCCCTGACCCTGATCCTGGAGAAGGACGCCCCCTATAGCTACCTTACTAGCGTCTGTAGCTACCACAAAGGGTTTGGTAGTATCGGGTAGGATGAGTACGGGAGGAGAAGGAGTAGGGATTTTAGACACTGAAAAGCCGACTGACATTCACTACTCCAGACAAAGGGGATATCTTTCTTTAATAAATGATTGATAGGGGCTGCTATAGTTGCGAAACGCGGGATAAAACGCCTATAGTAAGAGGCAATCCCTAGAAAACTACGTACACCTTTAACGTCGGTAGGGGTAGGCCATTCCTGAATTGACTTAGTTTTATCCGGGTCGGTAGCGACCCGGCATCTGACAAAACATGTCCTAAAAATGGTACACTCCTACCAGAACGAACTTTAGCACGGCGAGCCCACAAGGAATTTTCAGACATTATTTCTAAGACTTTCTTTAAATCACGTAGGTGCGTTTCAAAATCAGGGGAGTAAATAAGGATATCATCTAAGTAAGCTTGAGCACAAGAACGGTCGTGCTCAGATAAAGAAACAGAGGAGAAGGAAGGATCCTTTAAATCAGAGGACACTTGGGAAGGTGAGAATTACCCATAACAGGTCTAAGCACTTCATTCATTAACATTTGAAAAGAGGCAGGAGAGTTACAGAGTCCCATGGCCGCTACTCTAAACTGATAATGACCAAAAGGGGTAGCAAAGGCGGTTTTATGGCAATCCTCAGGGGCTATACGCAGTTGCCAAAAACCATCCGCACAATCCAGTACCGTGAAACAAGTGGAACCTTTAACCTTATTAAATATATCATCAATACGAGGTAGAGGGTATTTAGACTTCACAGTAATATCATTTAACTTCCTATAATCAGTAACTAGGCGAAACTTGCCATTTGGCTTAGGAACTAACAGGACACCAGCTGAGTAGGGGGAGTTACTAGGCTCTATCAATCCTGCTTCTAATAGTGACACTAAAATCTGTTTTAGTTCCTTTAACTCGGTAGGGCCCATTCTATACATCGGAGAGTGCGTAGGAACTGCACCGTCCTTAATAACTACACGGTGTAAAACAGAACGAGGAGGAGGATAAGAAGGAGTCTTTTCTTCAAAAACTTTGGAGGAATCTATCACAGCCATGTATCTTACTATTTCGTTTTCAGTAAATCCCACTCCTATTGTATCCACTGTGTTTACATCTATATCCACACTATTATTAGTGATAGGTATCTCCTGTACTTCTAACTGAAGGAACATACATAATAAATATCCATATTCCTTTAATTCAGATCGCAACTCATCATTGGACATTAATACTTCAGGTATAGGTCTTACAGGAGGATCAACAGGTGTAGGAGGAGTAATATCTACCAAGGATAAATTTTCTACTTATAATGACGTTCTGGTACCCAGTAAGAGCTATCTGGAAACCAAATGACCATGGTAACATAATTAATAGTAATCTTATTATCCTGGTGCCAATCTAATCCTAGTAATACATCAGCGGTAGTGATAGGGCCTATAGTGGCCGTCAGGTTGACAGTACGTCCTTGTATGACCAGGGGAAGGGACACCGTACCCGGGGAATGACTGGTGCGACCGTCAGCATAATGAACAGTGACAGGCTTGGTGTGAGGGATAGGGACTAGTCCTAAACGCCTAACTAGGGCCTCGCTCACAAAGGAGCTAGCCGCACCGCTATCCACTAACACAGAGACATTCAAAAGTTCATCAGCATGCAAGAAGGGGTCTACAACAGTGTGGGGAACGGTTAAGCCACCATTCAAAACATAAGAGGACGAACACGTAAGGGTAGGGATGATTCAGCTCCTACAGAAGTTATGAAAACAGGCAGGCAAAAATTATTATCTGGGGTACTATCTAAGGACCTGTCCAGGTTACCCCCGGCTGACAGGCCTACTGTTCCCCCTCCCCCCCCACATCCATTGGGACTAACCCCGAAGAAGTCCCTGGCGAAAAAGCCACTGCTGGAGGGTCGCGAGGGAGCGAAGAGGGTGCAGGAGCCTGATTATCATAGGGGAACCCTGAGGGTCCTGTCTGCACAACATTCAGCCTACTAGGGGTAGCTGAGGGAATGCGTCCTGGAGTGGGACGAATAGGAGCACGCTGAGGGGTACGAGGAGGGCGAGCATCGGGATGAGGGGGAGCACCAGAAAGGAACTTGGGGCACTCCGCCTTAAGATGGCCCACCTCATGACAATGATAACACGAGATGTGAGACACATCCAATGCAGATATATCTGTAACGCAAATATCGAATTCTTCTACATATGCCTATTCTTCTTCAGGAGTGAGGACAAGGTTATGAACCCTAGTACACAAAGGAGCATGAGCATACATGCAATCAGCAACACGGAGGAGATGGGTAGGAAGAGGAGTGGTAAAGAAATCTGCTACTCTTTAATAGACGTTGTCGCACATGCTTGAGGGGCAGATCAGTGAAACGGTAGGCAGAGAACTGGCGTTTTACCTCACGTAATAAGGGTCTACTGAGGCCTTGAAGGAAACGAGCACGTACTTCTGCGCCCGACAAATCCCTAATTCGTACCATCTGTGCATCAAGTTCTTTCATATATTCCTTAAACGGTTTAGTACCTTGCTGCAAAGTACCAAAGGCTAATCTATCCTGCCAATCTGCATCAGGAGGAACTAAATGGCTCTCTAACCGCTAAAACAATCCTGCTACTGAGTTAGGGTAGGCATGAGAGGCCAAGGATTCACACTGGATGAGGTTGGCAAGCTCAGGGGTAATACAGGTAGTAAGATAGTGAGGGACTAAAACAGCATCAGAGAGACGCCATCTATTATGATTCTGCCACGACTCTGTGTTCTGGGTAAGCAACATAATAAAAGTGAAAAACTGTTGAGGGGTAGACTTGACATCCAAATTGGGAAGGTTAGCAAAGAGGGGAAGAGCAGGAGGCTTAGGGGATTCGAAGAGTCAGTTTTTCCCATAGGGCCACTATCTTCCACTGCTACATAAGCGGGATAGAAGGAAGGAAGAGGAAAGGTTTTGGGTAGGGGTCGAGAAGGGGCCACCGTTTCAGACTGGTGCCCATAGGAGAAAGGAACAGTATATTGCTCACGAAGAGAGGAGTAGGCAAAATGATCATAATTTCTATCATCTAGGGGCATGGTGCTGAAATCACTATTACTTCTAAATCAGCCACACGGGTAGGGACCTGGGCTGCCTCATAGGCCGTCTCAGGGTAGGACCAGGAAGCAGGTGGGTAAAATGGAACTGCACTAGGGCGCCCAGAGGGCCGACAGGGGCAGAGGTACGACCCGTGTTAAAAGCAGGCATGGAAGGCACAGAGTGGGAAGGAGGCCTAGAAACATTGTTAGAGTGAGGACCTGCTGGGGTTGAGCCAAGGTTGCAAGAGGGGCAGGGGCCTGGTTCAAGGTAAGGAAGGGTCATCACTAAATCTGACTTGCATACGTTGTTCATAGGTAGGAGGGGTGACAGAGGGACGACGATTGTTATTATTATTATTATTATTATTATTATTATTGTTGGCATTATTAGAATTATTAGTGGTAGGTATAGGTGACATCTCTCCACCCACTAGATCCATGTTCAGTTTGAGGAAAAACAATTAAGGTTGCAATAAGGAGGAGGACAACGCCCTAATTTAAAGCAAGGAAAGCAAAAAGGAAAAACTTTTAATGTCCTAAGAGAGGAAAACAAGTAAAATCAATCCTTTTTAATAACAGTAATGGATAGGGAGCCAAACTCTAAGGTGAGAGGAGTATCTACACTAGAGGAGGATGACACCGTAGGACGAGGGGGAGATGGAGGTAGTGAAACCAAAACAAGGCTATCTACCGAAGGGCGAGCAAGAGGAGCAGGAAAAGAACGTCTTGGGGGTACAGCACCAGAGGTAGGGGCTGCAGGAAGGGTAGAAGTATAGTGACAGGGGGAGGACGTATTGGCTCACTGGCCCGTTGCTGGGCAGCCCTAACCTTAGGGGTATCAGTAGGGTTACCTTGTACCTTGAAGGCAGGGGTAGGGGAAGACCGATCAGGTTTCATAGGCAATAGTAGACACTGATATGGGAGTCGTTGAAAGATGGCGCCCAAATGGTCGTCGATGACCAACGCCGTAGCCGAGGAACTCCTGCTGTGGGGTACAACACCAACCACAAGGGTCTAAACATAGGCATATACATCCAAGCGTAAAAGAGAGTGGAAGGCGATGAACAACGTTCTAGCATCGGCGACTAGCCGAATCTATTCCTAGGCACTTTCCTATTCTAGCCGATTCCTAATGAACGGATAGGAGGCACTTGAGGTGGAGGAGGTCCTACCTCTCCTCCCCCCCCACAAAGCATCTATGATGCTCGCCTAGAGCTAACGAGCATATAAGAAAACGCAGCAGCGTGCACGGAAAAGAGGTGTAGTCTAAAGGGACGCTAATCGTCCCACTATCCATCACTATTGAACCGTCAAACCCACTAGCTAACGTCAAACAGCACCCAGCAAGGAAATGCACACACAGAAGGAAAAGGAAAAGGAACTAGCTACGTGAGGAGTTCATCCGCTTTGAGCAGGTCTAACTTCTAGGCAGGGCGTGTCCCGAATCGGGCAGCACTACCCCCCTAGCTTGACGGCGACCCGCCCATTACCTGTCAAGAGGTTGTCTTCTTCTGTGCCCTGGCCGCGGAAGGCCTCTGGCGTATAGGGTTGCAAGGGAACTTCGTCGCGTCTACCTAAACCTCCGCTACCATTGTTACGTCCTGGCTCGACTCTATCCCAAACATCTCGCCTAACCTTACCTAAACTAGTGATGAGGCACCTACCTAGGAGTGAGGAGCTATATTGGCTATAAGACCTAGGACGCGACGACGCTGCTTCTCAATGCATTCCCTTATAATACGCCATATACCGAATAAAACCAGGGTACTACGAAGGAAACAATACTACACTGCCGTGACCCAAGCCTATATGTGTTAATTCATTTAACACACGCCGGGTGCCATTCACGAAGGACAACTGCTGCATAAATGATCGCCGACAGGCGTGTATGCTCGGGCCGACATCGACCCTCGCCCACAGGACCAACGCACGTCCACAAGGTTCACACGCAGGATAAAAGGACCACTACTAAAGTACGCAGCGCGGCGCGACTGCACCGAACCACCATACTGTACAATTGCCACGTCACAAGGCCCGGTACCGACCGGCCAAAAGGTCCTTACTACACGTAAGCCTAGGAAAGTCAGCGAACTGCTCCGGAATGGCTGAGGCAACAAGGGACCTAATTTACGTCCGTAACAACAACAAAAGTTACGCGACGTAACACTATGGTAATGCACAAGGGAGATGCAAATCGACCTTGAGGACCCCCTGCCCCCATGGCATCCATCACCATTGATTACCTGGTTGTTACGTCGCGTAACAATCTGCTGTAGTTACGGACGTAAATTGGGTCCTTTGCCTCAGCCGTTCCGAAGCAGTCTACTGGCTTTCCTAGGTTTACGTGTAGCTAGTACCGGTGGACAATGTTTATTGGATCCTTGTTGTATGTTACGGTAGTTCGGTGCATCGGTGCATTTGCGCCGCGCCGCGTACTTTATTAGTGGTCCTTATCCTTCTTGTAGATGTAGGCTTGCATCACTACCCGGAAAGGAGAACTTTTGCGGATGACTGTAGGTGTAAGTTGGCGATGCCCTAGGATCCGGAGACGTCCGTCCTATAGTCAGCGAAAGTTGGTGCGAGAGGTCCCCAGTTTGATTCCGGTCGGATTCATTTGCAGATCGCGTTTTCCGCGTTTTCCGCGGACCGGCACTGAACGCAAATGGTTTTCACCTTTGCGGCGTGCCAAATCAGAATGTAGTGGACCAGCGTGCATCATGCGTGCGAGGGCCATGTTGGCCCGAGCATGCCGGACCGTTAGTGATCATTTATGCACTCGTGTTGGCACTCGGCGTGTGTTATGGAATTATAATACACTGGCTTGGGTCATGGCATATTAGTGTTTCCTTTGTAGTACCGTGAATATAATCGGTGTATGGCGTATTGTAGTCGGATGTACCGGAGTGCATTGAGAACAGAACCGTCATGTCCCAGATCTTATTCACAGTATAGCTCTTCCTCATTAAGTAACCTCGTTAGTTTAGGTAGAGTCAGGCGGGGCTCTTGGAATAGAGACGTAGGAGGAGAGCCCGGTCGTAACAATGGTAGCGAGGATAGTTTAGGTGGACGAGACGAAGCTCCCTTGCCACGGTCACCTTATATGCCAGAGACCGTCCGCGGTCGGGGTGCCGGAGTAGACACGCTCTTGACAGGTAAAGGGCGGGTCGCCTGCAAGCTAGGGGGGTAGTGCTGCCCGATTCGGGACACGCCTTGCCTAGAAATTAGACCTGCTCGAAGCGGATGAACCCCTCACGTAGCTAGCTTCCTTTTCCTCCTGTGTGTGCATTTCCTTGCTGAGTGCTGTTTGACGTTAGATAGTGGGTTAGACGGTTCAATCGTGCTGGTTAGGGAGACGATTAGCGTCTCGTTAGACTACATCTCTTTTTCCGTGCATGCTGCTGCGTTTTCTTAGATGATTTCTTGTGCAGAACCTTGAGCCGGCTGCTCACATACCAATCGGTGCTGGATTCCTCGTCCGCGTGGTCGGTGTGCTTTCATCTATCCGGCCGGGCAACGACAACCGATTCGACACCTCCTGTAACGTCTAAATCCTCAGTTTCACCTCGACCAGGTGCGTTACCATGCAGGGTACTGGGCGACATCGTTTTTCCAACCGTCCTCGTTCCAGTTCCTCTAGTAATACTAGCCGTGCAAAATACTATGCTGTCATCACCTCCTCCTGGTCATGCATTTTCCTTTCTTGGGCTGATGCCCGGGCTGTGATTAAATATTCCTCTGTTCCCGTTCTTAGATAAAGGAAGTTTCACCTCTTTGAAGAAGCACAACATTTCTGTCTTTCACTATGGTATAGTCAAACCGACATAGGAATCCATTCTCGTCCTACACGTCCTCCTCCTGATATTCCCACAGAAGATATTTCTCCTCCTCATATCCCTAGGACAGATTTCTTACTCCTTTACCTTCTCCTAGCCGTGAACGTGGATCTTCTTCCTCTATTGAAACCCCTCTTACCTTGGAATTTGGCTCCCTCTCTATTACCGTGACCAAAAAGGATTGATCTACATTGCTTTCCTTTCATTTACGTTAATCAGGGCTTTCCCTTTTTCCTTCATTGTATTAATTTCCTATTCCTTTAATTTTTCTTTTTAAAGCCTTAATTGTTTTTCCTTTTATTAAACATGGATCCTGTGGGTGGAGATATGTCACCTATACCTACCACTACTACTACCAGTAATAATAATAATAATGATAGGGTTAATAGACGTGACTCGTTGGAGACGGTACACCACCTCACTCCTCAAGGTATCCTACGTACCTCACCTCCTTCCCCTACCGCTAGTGGTCGGCGTCGCACCTCTGTTACCGCTCCCACCTACTATGAAGAACGTATGCGTGTCAGATTTAGTGATGACCCTTCCTTCACCTTAAACCAGGCCCCTGTCCCTTCTGCAGCCCTGGTCCAACCCTCAATTAGGGCCTCACTTCCTGATAATGCTTCTAGGCCTCAACCTCATCCTGTTTCCTCTATCCCTGCGTCTAACATGGGTCGTAACCCTGCCCCTGTAGGTCCTTCTGGTCGCCCTAGTGCAGTTCCTGTTCGCCCTCCTGCATCTTGGTCTTACCCTGACACGGCCTACGAGGCTGCCCAGGTTCCTTCTCGTGTTGCAGATTTAAAGGTTAATAGTGATTTCAGCACCATGCCCCTGGATGACAGAAACTATGATCATTTTGCTTATTCCTCCCTTCGTGAAGCCTATTCTGTTCCTTTTTCCTATGGGCACCAGCCTGAAACGGTGGCCCCCTCTAGGCCTTTAGCCAAGACTTAACCTCTTCCTTCCTTTTATCCAGCTTATGTAGCAGTGGAAGACAGTGGTCCTATTGTGGGTAGATCTGATCCTTCTCATCCTCCTAAGCCTCCTGCTCTTCCTCTGTTTGCTAACCTTCCTAGACTCGATGTAAAGTCTACCCCTCAACAGTTTTTCACCTTCATTATGCTGCTGACTCAAAACACAGAGTCGTGGTAGAACCATAATAGATGGCGTCTCCCTGATGCTGTGTTGGTCCCTCACTACCTCACCACCTGCATTACCTCTGAGCTTGCAACCCTCATCCAGTGTGAATCCTTGGCCTCCCATGCATATCCTCATTCTGTAGCAGAGTTGTTTAAGCGTTTAGAGAGCCAATGATCTTGTTCCTCCTTATGCAGATTGGCAGGATAGATTAGCCTTTGGCACCTTGCAGCAGGGTACCAAGTCGTTTAATTAGGGAGTACATGAAGGAATTTGATGCCCAGATGGTTCACATTAGGGATTTGTCGGGCGCAGAAGTACGTGCTCGCTTCCTGCAAGGCCTCAGTAGACCTTTGTTACGTGAAGTGAAACGCCAGTTCTCTGCCTACTGCTTTACTGACTTACCCCTCAAGCATGTGCGTCAGCATTTATTGCGAGTAGCAGATTTCTTCACCACTCCTCTTCCTACCCGTTCCCGCGTCAATAATATTAGCCTTACTCCTGAGGAGGAAAACTCCTATGTAGAAGAGTTAGATATCTGCATGACAGACCTCTCTGCTCTGGATGTGTCTCACATTACCTGTTACCACTGTAAGGAAGTAGGCCATCTTAAACGTGAGTGCCCCAAGTTCCTTTCTGGTGCTCACCCGCATCCCGATGCTCGCCCTCCTCCTACCCCTCAGCGTGCCCCTATCCGTCCCTCTTCAGGACGCACTCCCTCAGCCCCTACCCGTAGTAGGCTGAATGCTGTGCAGGCAGGATCCTCAGGGCTCCCCTATGATTATATCAGGCTCCCGCACCCGGGTGCGGCCTCTTCGCTCCCTTGTGACCCTCGAGCAGTGGCTTTTCCGCCAGGGTCTTCTCAGGGGTTCGTACCCGTGGATGTGGGGGCCGGGGAGGGGGAACAGTAGGCCTGTCAGCCGGGGGTAACCTGGACAGCTGTCCTCAGTTAGTACCCCAGATAAAAACTTTTGCCTGCCTGTTTCCATAACCTCAGTAGGAGCTGAATCATCCTTACCCTTACGTGTTCGTCCTCTTATGTTTTGGAATGGCGGTTTAATTAACGTCCCTCACACTGTTGTAGACCCCTTCTTGCATGCTGATGAACTCCTGAATGTCTCTGTGCTAGTGGATAGCGGTGCGGCTAGGTCTTTTGTGAGCGAAGCCCTAGTTAGGCGTTTAGGACTAGTCCCTATCCCTCACACTAAACCGTCACTGTTCATTATGCCGATGGTCGCACTTAAGTCATTCCCCTGGATTACTATTAATTATTTCACTGTGGTGATCTGGTTCCCAATATGGTGCTCACGTATGGCGCCGAGGCGTGGACCCTCCCACCCAAACTGGCAGCTCGGCTCGACGGCACAGTTTACAGGATGCTCCGGCAGGTCCTTAATGTAGGTTTTTCCGAGCGTCCATCATCAGAGTCTTTGTATCATGGCATGCCTCGTGTTTCGGACGAGATTAGGCAGCGTAGGATAGCATTTGTAGGACACCTTGCCCGCACCAGCCAGGTCGACACCACCCTTGGTCTGGCCGGCCCCCAGCGGCTTGGACAGCCAGGGCGGCACATCCTGACCTGGCCTGGCCCCAAGGACATTCCCAAAAGGGTAGGGAAACCTGTCACCAACTACGTTCAGATGTTGCTGGACGACCTAGTGGTCCCAGCCCAGTTTGAGCACCGCATCCACTCTCTCTCCCGTCTTTGGACTGCCATGCAGGACAAGACGCGGTGGAAGAAGATTGTCAAGGCGCACACGCCCGACCCTGTGGGCAAGCCACCCCCTCCCAAGCGGAGGAGGCGTTTTGATGAGTAGTGTAGTTAGGATTTTCTAGATAGAGTTAGGATAGTTCGATCACGCGGCTTCCTCCATCCCATCCATCATGAAATATGTGCTACATGACCCCCCCACGGAGGCATGTTATAATTTAATTTAATTTAATTTAATCTGGTTCCCGGAGAGTACGTACTGGGTACCGGAACGCCACTACAAATTAGAAAATTTATCCTTGGTAGATATTACTCCTCCTACACCGGTGGATCCTCCTATAAGACCTATACCTGAAGTCTAATGATGAGTTGCGATCTGAACTAAAAGAATAGTTTTTATTTGGTTGCTTTTGGACTGCGTTATTGGGCGATCGATGTGCACAAAGGTTTTTATTAAGGTTATATTTGACAGGGACTTAACGTTTGGGATGCTAGCAAACATTTAAAGTCGACCACAAAAATGAAAAAAATGGACCAGCCCGGCCGGCAGCCTGCCGGAGGAACGCGGACGCTAGCAAACACTAAATGTACAGAGTGGACCAGTCCGGCCGGCGGCCTCCCGGGACGCAAGTTTTATTTCAAGACCAGTAGTTCTCGTACATTACGCCTGACAACATCACCTGCATTGTCTGCGGTGTGCGCCCTATCTATTCCCGTTTTCTCGTCGCCCCTTGCGTTGGGGCACCTCCTCCCCATCCGACGGCTCCAAATCCTCCTGGCGCGCCGCAGCAAGGTCCATGTAGCATGTGCGGTACTACAGGCGATTCGACAGCATGCAGCATGCAGCATGTCGCCTGTCGGCCGTCGGGCCACTGGACTGGGCTATTCGGCTACCACTACGCGGTTTTTCGGCTACCACTACTTGTCGGATCCATCTATGCGGTATGTCTATACGGGTTCACTTTCGGATAACTCTTTGCGGTTTTTCGGATAACTCTTTGCGGTTTTTCGGATAACTCTTTGCGGTTTTCGGATAACTCTTTGCGGTTTTCGGATAACTCTTTGCGGTTTTCGGATAACTCTTTGCGGTTTTCGGTTGTACCTGTCCGTCGGTCCGTTGGATTCACACATCTGACGGTCGTACATCGGTGGGAGAGTAATCGGGCGGGAGAGATGAGCATTCTGGATACCTATTATGTATGTTCCTTCAGTTGGAAGTCCAAGAAATACCTATCCCTACCAATAGTGTGGATATAGATGTAAATACAGTAGATACCATAATAGGAGTTGGATTTACTGCGAACGAACTAGTAAGATACATGGCTGTAATAGATTCTTCTAATTAAGTTTTTGAAGAAAAGACTCCCTCATACTGTACCCTCCCGGGCCTCGTTCTTTTTTACACCGTGTAGTAATAAAAGATGGCGGGTGCTGTTCCTACTCATTCTCCGATGTACTGCATGGGCCCGACCGAGTTAAAGGAACTAAAACAGATATTAGTGTCATTAATTGAAGCAGGATTAATAGAGCCTAGTAACTCCCCCTACTCAGCTGGTGTTCTTCAAGTGCCTAAGCCGAACGGCAAGTTTCGTCTAGTTACAGATTATAGGAAACTAAATGATATTACTAAGTATCCTTTGCCTCGTATTGATGACATATTTAATAAGGTTAAGGGTTCCACGTGTTTTACCGTGTTAGACTGCGCAGATGGTTTTTGGCAGTTGCGCATAGCGCCCGAAGACTGTCACAAAACCGCGTTCGCTACCCCTTTCGGTCATTATCAGTTTAGAGTAGCTGCCATGGGTTTGTGCAGTTCTCCTGCTTCCTTTCAAATGTAAATGAATGAGTTCTTAGGCCTGTGATGGGCAACACCCACCTTCCCCAGGTGTCCTCTGATCCATCCTTCTTCTCTATTTCTTTGGCCGAGCACGACCGTGCATGTGCCCAGGCCTATTTAGACGATATTCTTATTTATTCCCCAGACTTTGAAACACATCTCCGCGATTTAAAGAAACTATTAGAAATAATGGCAGAAAATTCTTTGTGGGCTCGCCGTGCTAAAGTGCGCTCCGGTAGGAGTGTACATACCCTAATTCCTAGGTCACATGTTATCAGATGCCGGTGTTGCTACCGACCCGGATAAAACTAGGTCTATTCAAGATTGGCCTACCCCTACAGATGTTAGGAGTGTGCGTAGTTTCCTAGACCTCATTGCCTCCTACTATAAACGTTTTATCCCTCGGTTTGCCACTATAGCGGCGCCCATTAATCACTTATTAAAGAAAGATATCCCTTTTGTTTGGAGTGATGAATGTCAGTCGGCATTTGTTTGTTTACAATCCCTTCTCCTCACTCCTCCTGTCCTCATCCTTCCAGATACTACTAAACCATTCGTAGTAGCTACAGACGCTAGTAAAGTGGCTACTATAGGTGGTGTTCTCCTTCAGGATCAGGGCCAGGGCTTACAGCCTATGGAGTACATTTCTAGGACTATGCTCCCCGCTGAGCGCAATTACCCCGTCCATCAGCAGAAATTGTTGGCTGTGGTTTATTGTTGTCATGCCAGGCTGCATTTCCTTAATTAAAAGGTGCCCAGTTTGATGTTTGCCTAAATGAGCCCTGCGAGTTAGATCCGTATAGGTTAGTCATACAGACGGACCACCGTCCCCTCACTCATCTCCTTTCACAGCCTAACCTTACCCCTCGTCAAGCCCGCTGGATGGAATTCCTAGCACGATTTTCCCCTTCAGTATGTTACAGTAAGGGTGTAGATAACATTGTGCCGGATGCCCTCACTCGCCGTGCTGATTATTCGTTTTTCGAGGACTTAGACGTCCTCAACACCACTATTGTGCCTACCCCTCCTGATATCTATCCCTATGGTGATTTGCCTGATGATGAACAATACACCTACCTCTTTCATACTTCTACTATATTCGTATGCCTGACCTTCTTTCTCATGTAGGACTCTCTCTCCCTTGTGAGGCACTTCCTGTTGTCTCTGTGGGGGGGGAGGGGAAAAATAAATTTTCTATACCGCTTAGCCATATTTCTACTAGAGCAGGAAAGTCATACGATAGTCTAGTCCCTCTTGGTCCTCCCCTTCTCTTTGGCAAGGCTGTGGGCGACCTCTTTGCGCGGGGTGAAGTAGATAGAGTATGGTATACCGAGAGTGAGCTAGATGGATGTAGTCGTCTTTTGCAGGAGTATAATAAGACCCTGCATAAGCTTTAGTAGTGGGTCCTCTATGCCTTATGATTATGATTGCTGTCGACGGGTCGGATGGTTGTCCCCCCCTCTCCGCAGCCGTCATGTCTACCCCTACTCCTCCGGAGGATCCTCGGCATGCCCCTACGGCAGCTCCGGCTCCGGATCCTCAACTTTTCTGTGAAATGCTTCCTGACCGCTGGGTTGCGCGCAGTTGTTACCCGGGTGGTTCAGTACATTCGGCCCTTCCTGCTGACCGGGCCGCGTCAGTTCTGGCTGCGCTGTTCGGGGTGGCCTGGTATGCCGCCGATCCCCTTGGGTCGCACCTTGCAATCCATAGCTTCGATGATGCGGGGCAATGTCTTCTTGGATGTGGCCTTCCGACGGTGCCCGGCATTGGAGCAGATCTCGGCTGTGCTGCAGTGCCCCCGGGTCTTCTCATGTCTCTCCACTCCCGAGGGTCGCGACCGCCTCCGTGATATCTTTCACTGGCTTCCGGCCGTGGGGGATGCTGAGGTAGATGACGAACCGTGCGACCTCATCAGGGCCGTCGAATTTATGGAGTGAGCGGACCAGTCTTCTGAGGAAACCCCTGCTTTCGGCTCCTCTGCGGGCGATGCGCCTCAAGACGTGCCGTACACTCCGGTGTACCCACCTTCGGTCACCGCCTAGCTCTTCCGTTTCGGAGGGCCAGTCGGCTCCGTCCCTGGTCCCCTTTTCACCAGCGTCGGACTCTTCGTATCGGCGCGTGTCGACTGAGCCGTGTCCTACCCCTCCAGTTTCGGACCCAGCGACGGCTAACCTGGCTGTCACCGTTGCCGCCATGCAGTCGCAGCTGCAGTCGCTCGTCTCGGCCTTTGGAACCTTCATGGCGGCGCAGACACCTTCGGGCCCCCCTGCTGTCGCGCCAGTGGCTGTCCCGGCGGTCGTTGTCGCTCCGCCTCCTGTCGCTGTCGCTCCGCCTCCTGCCGCTGCTGCTCCGCCTCCTGTCGCTGTCGCTGCGGCCCCTGTCGCTGCTGCTCCGCCTCCTGTCGCTGCCGCTGCGGCCCCTGTCGCCGTCCCAGCGGCTGCTGTTCCCGTGGTGCCTCCGCGCTCGGCAGCGGCGGTGGTCGCCCCTACTCGGTTCACCGAGGCGGACCTGCGCCTCCAGCGTGCGACCGACTCTATATCCAGGATCGAGATAGCCCGCGGTGACCGGGACCGCGCCCCCTCGGTGGTCCATAACACACCAGAGTCCCTGGATTCTGCATTTAATTGCGGGGTACTGTACGGTATGTCTGCGGTGGCGTGCCGCCAGTGCGACCTCCCTCGGGCGGCTCCCAAGATTTCGCTGACGCCGATGTCTTACGGCTACTCTCAGGTGTGTCGTGCGCCTCGGGATAGGAACCTTCCCCTTGACACTGATCGGCCTCCGTTTGACATGGTTATTCTGGCCGATCCCATCTTCCAGGGTGAGATCCTGGCTCGTCGTGTGCTGTATCGCTGGGCCCGGCGCCACAACGAGCCGTGCTTCACGTACTGTGGGTACCAGTGGGCCTATCCCCCTCCTCTGGGTATTATGGCCTCGGATGCTATTTTCGTGGAGTGCCCTGCTGGGCCTGGTGAGACCTACGCTGTGCACCTTCAGCCCCGGCGCTCTCGAGTGGGACGCCCGCCGTCCGGCTCCCTTGCCTGGGCAGGGCCTGGACGCCCGCGGACACCCACCTCCGAGGGCTAGTGAGTGCCTGTAGACCTTCGGGTCGCGTCAGTGCGCACGTCGGTGGCGGGCTCGGGAGGTCCGGCATAATCGTCTGTGGCCTGCCAACGTGGAACCGCTGCTGGACCTGTTCTAATTCCCCACGGGCATGCGCAACCGGGTTCGGTACCACCGCCTTTTTCTTCGGGCACTCTGCATGCTGGCTGCTGAGCCCTTCCTTCGGCTTTTCGCCTGCGGTTTCCTGGACTGGGCTAGGGGCCAGGTGGTCCTCACCCAGCACCGGTACTAGCTACAGTCTGGGCCTTCCTGGGCCTCTTTCCTGACGGCATTTGGGCCAATGTTTTCCTCACGGTAGACAGGCATGACAACTGATGCTGATGATGTGGCTCACTACCACGCGTACCTGGATGTTCTGATGGCCACGCGCAGTACCTTCCAGACTGATGGCAACTAGATAGTGGGCCCTAGGCCCGACCTGATGAGGGTGTTGTCCCTCCGGTATATAGAGTCGCCCTCAGGGCTTGGCCAGTTGGTTGGTCGTTCCTGGTCCTTAGTGTTAACGTTGTTTCCTCTGTGTGTCCTGCCTAGTGCCGTCCCTCCCGGCAAGGCCTCCGTGCCAGGCAGTTAGGGGAACCTCACACCAGGCTTGGTGCTGGTGAGCCCTACACCATTCAGGGTGGACCCGAGGTTAACATGTTTTTGCCTTGGGCCTTGGATGGTCTGTCGATTGTGTTGGGCTCTTGTTGGGTGCGTTAGGTAACTTATTCCTACCCCTTTTTTGGTTTCCTCCCTGTGCGTAGGGAGAGGGCTCCCTACCTTTGTGGGGGGGGGAGGTGTTACGTCGCGTAACAATCTGCTGTAGTTACGGACGTAAATTAGGTCCTTTGCCTCAGCCGTTCCGAAACAGTTCACTGGCTTTCCTAGGTTTACGTGTAGCTAGTACCGGTGGACAATGTTCATTGCGGACCCTTGCTGTATGTTACGGTAGTTCGGTGCATCAGTGCATTTGCGCCGCGCCGCGTACTTTATTAGTGGTCCTTATCCTTCGTGTAGATGTAGTGGACCAGCGTGCTTCATGCGTGCGAGGGCCATGTCGGCCCGAGCATGCCGGACCGTTAGTGATCATTTATGCATGTTCTACCCCTCGTGTTGGCACTCGGCGTGTGTTATGGATTTATAATACACTGGCTTGGGTCATGGCATATTAGTGTTTCCTTCGTAGTGACCCTGAATACAATCGGTGTATGGCCTATTGTAGTCAGATGTACCGGAGTGCATTGAGATCGAACAGACCGTCACGTCCCAGATCTTATTCACAATATAGCTCTTCCTCACTAGGTAACCTCATTAGTTTAGGTAGAGTCAGGCGAGGCTCTTGGAATAGAGACGGAGGAGATCCAGGTCGTAACAATCGGTTTCTTTGTACTTTTTATGATGATTTGTAGTCGTAAACGTGCAAGGGTGGCCAGAAATCGCTGAATTTAGCGACCATGCTGCACAACTTTGCTGTGCCGCAATGCGCCATTTTGCGGCCACCGCCGTGGGCCAAGGTAATGCCAGCCATGCCAGGTAAAGCTGAGTCATCGTTTTCTTGTCGATATATGATTTAGATGAATGCAAACCAGTAAGGTTCTGGTCTTCCCAGGCGGTGATGAATGGAGCCATGGTCTCAAACCCGGCCAGCAGCTCTTTTAACCTTTCACTACCCTGTGGTCGCTTGCCTGAGGCGGCAGTACCCACGGACTGTGTTGTGAAAAGACGCTTGGCCACTGCTGTGTCCGAGCATTTCTAGGTTTCACCATTGCTGCCAGGCCTTGCATGCCTTGGCACTGAGGTCCGCCAGTCACTGTCAGTCTTCCTTGGTTGCATCAATCCAGGACGTCCGTCCTTCCATGTCCTTCCATGAATGACAGTAGCGCTCTGGATTTATCCGTCTTGACAAGTACCCCGGTACATCCCAGGCCTGCAGGACTGCCAGTCCTGAAGTCCTGTGACATTCTTGGCACCATCAACCAATACTGACCACACGGTACCTCCTAGTGACAGTCGGTCCTGTGCTACGTAGCTTGTGATGCCAGGTTCACCCAACACTGCCTTGTGCCCTGTTGTCCCTCACGTGTCCTTAGTCCTGGTACTACTGTGGCGTCCGGCGGCATCACTTCGGGACTCGGATAACTCTCAAGTTCCTTGTCCAAATAAGGCGTTTAGCACGGCGTTGGAAAGGCCACTTCATGTATGATATGCTTAGCATATTGAATCACCAATATGCATGCTAACTGTATGACGTTTACATATGTATACGTCCTAGCTTGTGTAGCACATTCTTTCTTCATTATTCATGCTCTTTCTTGACCATGGCCTTGCCCCTTCCTAAAACACCATTCTTAGATGCTTCCCTCAGTCAGTTGACACTAAGTGTGATGGATGGTGATAAGTTTTAGAGGCTGTATGGGTTTGAATACCTCCCTATATGTTTGTTATTGGTATTTGTCTTTGCACACTGTCCTCCTGACGGTGGTGCTCGCCATGGTTCGGTCGGTTTTCCCCCACGCGAACATCCGGTCCGAGGATGCGGATGGCGCTGCCTTCTATTCCCCCAACCACCGGCCTGACATCGTGGTGCTGGACTTTGAGGGGGTGGCCGGCATCTGCTTATTGACGTTTCGGTGGCGCGGCCCTTGGCTCTTAGCCACGTGGCTGGGGCCTCCCTCACGGCAGGTTACACGGCGGACCGGGCGGAGCGGGCCAAGCTCCTGGCCTACGGCGACGTCGGGCACCATCGTGTGGTGCCCTTTGTCCTGGAGGAGTTTGGGGCCATGGGGCCCCTGACCTCCGCCTTCTTCAAGGAGTGTTGCCGGCTCCGGGAGGACCGGCTGGACCTGGAGGGCTAGCGGGCCCCATGGTCGGCGCGGACCTGGACGTCATATTGGCGTCAGCGCTTGTCGGTGGCGCTGACTCGGGCCATGGCTGACATCATGCTCCGCCGTACGCGGGCTGATTTTGCGGTGCAGCAGGGCTATTAGGTTCCTCCCGAGAGTTTCCATTGGTCTTATCGTATAGTATAGAGCTTTGACATGGCTCTGTATATAGGTTTATAGCTGGGCGCTTGCTTTGGTTTGAGTGATTTCACTCTGCTGTAAGTAATTATATTTTTAATATATATTCATCGAGAATGATAGATTACGGAGGTGAGATGGGCATGCCCTAAACCCTAAGGAAAAACCCGATAAGTGGGAGAATAACCCTGAAGAAATTCGTAGTAATCTGACACGGACATCCAAGGATCACGCCAGCTGCACAAGGTATAACTAACTATACATCACAAAACTACACGCAGCAACAGCGCTGCCGGCCCACCATGCAGGCCTGGAAGGGATCTAGACCGCATGGGTCGCGACAAAGTCGGCCCGGGTGCGGCGGAATAACACATCAGCCACAGTGCGAGTGAGGGCGAGTGACAGGCGCTGCCGCCAATACGAGGACCACGTGCGGGCCGACCACGGGGCGGTCTGACCCTCGAGGTCGAGGCGGTCTTCACGGCGCTGGCAGCACTCGTGGAAAAACTCCGCTGTCTTGGGGCCCATGGCCCCGAACTCCTCAAGGACAAAGGGGATGACCCGGTGGGGCCCCACATTGCTGTAGGAGACTAGGAGGCAAACTTGTCGCGCAGGAAGATATATATATTAAAAATATAAGTACTTACAGCAGAGTGAAATCACTCAAACCAAAGCAAACGCCGGCAGCTATAAACCTATATACAGAGCCATGTCAAAGCTCTATACTACGATAAGACCAATGGAAACTCCTAACGGCAGGAACATAATAGCCCTGCTGCACCGCAAAATCAGCCCGCGTACGGCGGAGCATGATGTCAGCCAAGGAAGATATATATGGCTATACAAGCGCTAGGGCATGGCTTCCAAACAGAGAGCGACTCTCTGCATAGGCGGAGCGTGGCTAAATGCTTAATGCAACATCCATGGGGGTCCCATTATAGGCATGGCTTGGCTAAATTATGAAGGCGTCATCCATGGGGGGCCATTATGGGCGCACATGCGCGTAGGCCACATGCTAGGCTAAGCCTGACTAAAATCTACACTACTGTTATATATTCCCTAGACTAGGGTTGCTGGGGTGGCAGGAGGTCACTGCCTGCCAGGGCTTGTGGTCAATGTGGATGACCGCCCCCCTCCAGTATACCAGTTTCCCCCCTGCGCTTTGCCGGAGCTGAAGGTAGGTCGGCCATAGCTCGGGTCGCCGTTGTTGCTGGGCCAGGGTCAAGTCGTCGTCCAGCGTGTAGCGAGTCCGCGAGAGCTTCTTGCGGCATTTAAGGAACGACAGCTTGTCCGCCATGTACTTAAAGGTGAGGAGCTCGGGTGCCGGGCCAGCCTTACCCCGCGCGCGGGGGAGGCGGACAGCCGACATCCGCAGCTCACCAGAGAGTTGCATGGGGGCAAGAATGTCGCGCTTAAATGCCGTGAGAAGAGTCGTCGTGTCGCGTCTGCGTACCACAATCTCCGGCGCCACCATGGCGGCTGGCCATGCTCAGCTTTGGTAAAACCCAAATGAGCTGAGCTGACGTGCCTGCCTTAACTGCATGCCCGGTGGGGTGGGCGAGGACCTGTCCCATGATTCCCCCCCCACGAACGAAAGGATGGTTCTCAGCCGAGGACAAGGAATTGTCCCTCGTGCCTGATGACCACCTTAATGCTTTTGCCTCCCCTGCTATAGAACAATGTTTTCACAACACACACTTTGCACAGTCTGATGATGAAGCCGCACATGCGGAATTTATTGAGAAAGTTAATACAATTACAACACGTTGATAGTCTCAATATCGATGCACTCCATGCTCACGAGCCCGCAGTTAGGCAGCGCTCCATGACATGCTACCGGCCTTGCTCCCAAGGAAAGGGAGAAACACGAAGGCCACTAACGAGAGACTCGAAGAGACTACACGCTACGTGAGAGTCCTCTTCGACTATGAACCAAACCATTCGTCATGCCACACGCATGACACACGCCACACTTGTCAGTCCAGCCAGGAATGCCCAAACTATCTTGCTGTCTGAACCATGCAAATAGAAACTGCATTCCAGTTGCCGTCCTGGCTTTCTACCACACATGCCAACAAAAGCAGGAAGGCATCCCGACAAATCTAAATTGCTACCCTGTTGCCGATCTCATCTCCTAGAGGCTCCGGCATTTCTGTCCCTGGGAATGTCCGGCATTGAGTCACGACCACCAAGGTCGAAGCATAATATCCTTCAAACAATCTGCACGCTCACACCTTGCGTGTGAGTGGCCCAGCAAACATTGCTTCTAATCTTTCCTTTCTAGAAGAAATCCCTTTGTAGGGCTGCCAGCGATTTCGCATTCATTCCAGCGATCTGGCTCCGCACCGCAAATTTTCCTTTTCCATTTTCTGTCCAGTCCTCATAACGTTGACCCGCTATTCTACACCACAAAGACACCTGGCCTGTCAATAGCCTCGGCGCTGTTGAAGTCCAGCAGTCCAGCTCCAGCTCCAGCTCCAGCTCCAGCTCCAGCTGTCCACTAACTCGCGTATGATCCTCTCGACGCTGCGCACTTGTGCTGCCGTCCGCTCAAGTACGTCAGTGCTGCGCGCCCAGCCGTGCCTGGCCCGGCGCGCGCGCACGTGCACTTTCGTCCGCTCTTATGCTGCAAGTGCTAGTGTCCCCCCCCCGGTCACTAGCCTTTGTCGAAAATGCGCAGAAAACAAATTCCTTGCGCACGTCACCGGTATTGTGCATAGTGGGCGCCCGGATGACATAGCTCGCGTCCGTGACAGTCGAGGTCTCGTCTGCCGGCTGGTCGAAGTGCTTGACTATGACGTTGTGGCTGCGCTTGTCGAGCTCGGCCTCCTCACGAAGGTCGAGCACGTGCTTGTTGCTTGAGCTGTGCCGCGATGGTGGAGGTGGTGGAGGTGGTGAGGTGCTTAAGCAAGTCCGCCCAGGTCTGGGTGGAAGGAGCATCGCTGGCCGGGCCAGCAGATGCCGGCTGGGCAGCGATGTCCTTCACCGCCTGGGCGGTGAGGCCTGAGGCGTCGTGCAGACACTCAAGGGCGAGGGTGGTGGCGTGGAGGCGCTTGTCGAGGTCGAGGACTCAGCTGGGCCTTGAGGTCGGCAGTGGAGGCGGAAATGGCAGTGGAGGTGGAGGCGACGGTGGTGGAAAGGTGAGGGAGCTCAGTAGCCAGCGTGCCTCCCATTGCTGCCACATCGGCAGCAAGCTAGGGGGGTCACGTGCTGCTGGAAGGCTTCCGTAAGGATGGAACGGAGTGTGGGTGCGGAGATGGATGGAGCCCAGATTTCGCCATCAGAGCGCTGGAGAAGGGAGCAGAGGATGATGTGTTGGAGTTGGGGGCGGGCGCACCCGAACAGAAAGCTGGGTCCGCTCAAGGTGCCGTCGGGGTGGATGAGGCGATCGGTGTCGTGGAGATGGAGGCACAGGTCGTAAAGCGAGGCGTAGTCCCCAAAGAAGAGGCAATGCATGGCAGTTGCCGGGGACATGTTGGTCCAGTCGTAATCGTCGACCTTGAAAGGTTGGGGCCGCCAAGCGCAGTTCTGTTGGGCGCGATTCTGCTGGGCGACTGCGTTTAGGATCAGGCGATGCCGATGGCGAGGCCGCAGGAGCCGAGTGCACTACCAATGCTTGAGTAGTGGCCTCGCTGCCTGGCAGGCCGGGCGGAACTACAGCCGGAGCTGCAGGCGAATTTTCTTGGCTCATCGCAGCCGCCAGGCTGCGTTGCGTAGTCGAGCGCTTGCTCGTCATTATATTGTGTTTTAGTTTCGTAAAAATTTATCAGCGTGTGCGTCTTAGAAAGACGAAGCGATAGGGATATTCACGGCCGAAATTGGTGCCCAAACGTGAAAGTTATGAGCTCCGCCGTCAGCCATGGCTACCTCGTGGCTCGTGGCGCGTGCAAGATCGTCTAGCCGGCATGGGCCCCTAAGCCTAATGGCAAGTTTCGTCTACTAGTAGTTACTGGCTACCGTAAAAAATGATATTGCTGTCAAGTCTAAATACAGTTAGCATTTTGGGCAACCAATATGCTAAGTG
The DNA here is from genome assembly GCA_009746045.1 of Mesostigma viride. NCBI lineage: Eukaryota > Viridiplantae > Streptophyta > Mesostigmatophyceae > Mesostigmatales > Mesostigmataceae > Mesostigma > Mesostigma viride. The sequence continues at coordinate 162,602 of RPFO01000015.1, forward strand.
GATGCAGTTTGGAAAGACCTTTCCAACGCCGTGCTGACCGCCTGAAACAGACAAGGGACAAGGAAGATATGAAGTCCCGAAGTCCTAGCCATCCGTGGCCGACTAGGGTGCAGTCCTCTGGTACAGTGGACAGGACACGTGGCAGGACGTCCCTGCACAGGCTTAGCCTGTCTATCACGTGACTGTGGTCCACGTAGACCAGGAGGAGCAGCAGCCTGTGACTGGTGGGGTACTGGAACTGGCACAGGGCTGCAAGGATACTAGACCTTGCAGGCCTGTGACAGGTCCTGTACTTCCTAGGTTGCAGAGTCTAGGCAAATCCAGTGCGTCCTGGCTCTGCACTGATGCCAGTGGACGTTGTGGATTTGCTTGCACGCCTGCACGTGCCTCGTCACGCCGATGGGAACGAGGAACAACACAAAGGATATAGCTTGGTCATGGGGGATGACCAGCTATCTCGGAAAGCACGAACCGTGGGTGCCACCTTGGTCGTGGAAGTGCCCACCGTGGTCGTGGCAGTTATTCTAGGGCTTCAGGCCTAGACTATCAGTACACGTGGCGTTGTCCCCGTCTCCCAAGTGGGATACGGACATGGACGGTAGTGTAGTACACTGGACATATCTCTACTAGGATTTAGATCCGCGCGTGCCATATTGGGCACGTGGGTGCTAGATATTAGCACTGAGATATGTAGGGCACACGCACGTGGGTATTCACGTGGTAGGGTTTATGAGCTGTGATGCAGACCACAAGGTGGTTGCAGTGCTAGTCCTGTACGGAGGTCCTAGGGGAGGTCCAGGACCATCCACGTAGTGCTGCTAGGCAGTCGGTGCCTGTGGGCATCGTATCAGTCCTAGCTGGAGTAGATCTAGCTGGACGGAGCCAGCACCTCATTGGTTAGCACTAGTGCAGGATAGCTAGGTTACCCTAACCTACGTGCCCATGCAAGCCAGGTTGGCAAGCTTGCATGGATTGATATATGCCAGCCATTGCATAATCAAACACACGTTCGCTTTCATTGCACAAGTGCATTAACTTGCATTAATAAAAACTCTCACGGTTTTTATACTACTCTATCATCTTAAAAATGTCGAACGTTTCCGATCACGATGGCTCTTCGGAGTCGAGCCTGTCGCCGTCGTCCGAGGATTTGGACTACCGGGCGGCAGTGAGGGGCCGGCAGGGTAGGGGTGCTCACGCTGGCAGCGATGCCGGCAGTGGTCGCTCGTCCTTGGACGAGGACCCGCGGTACCTGGATCAACTGGCGTCGAGACCGCCGGTATACAATGTCTGGCGCCCCAATGCGCCACCGGCTGAAGGGCAGCCCACGGCACCCGAGTTGGTTACTGGGCCGGGGAGGGTGGTGCCGGTTCTGGGGGATATCCCGTCGGATGGCTACGACGAGGATGAAGACCTCGTGGATCTCGAGCTGCCTGAGGACAAGGCGCAGCGAGAGGAGCTGCTCCGCCGAGAGGCAGAACGCCTTCGGCAGGAGGCCCAGCTGCGCAAGGAGCTGGAACAGCAGCGCGAGCTGGAGGCTCAGCGCGAGGCACAGCTGCGGGCGGAGAATGAGATAGACAGGATCGCCCGGGAGCTCGCGGAGAGGCAGCGGGAGCGGGATCGAGTGGCTAGGGCAGGCTTGCGCGCGGGACCGACAGGTGCGCGCGAGGCGCCCCCCTACGTGCTGCGCAAGAAGAACGAGCTCTTCACCTTTGCTCACCGGCGCACAGCGCTCAACTTTCGGCGCATGGCAGGGGATGTCTTGCAGGAAACAGACTCCTCGGTCGAGATGCAGCCAGGAGAGCGGGGTGAGGAACTGGTCCTGATGGACCCGGCCATGGTCGAGGCGGAGAGACTGGCCAAGATCGAGTACACCCGGCATTGCCAGCGTAAGGCAAAGCGGGCAATGGTCAGGTCCATGGCAGAGAATAGCTTGGCACGGGAGCGTGCAGCCAGGGAGGCACAGCATCGGGAGCTGCGCAGACTTCGGGCGAAGGCGCACGACGCCACGGAGAAGACCCGGCGTCATCAGGCGCGCTTGGACGCAGCCATGAAGCGGTCGGAGGTGGCACTGGCAGCGATGGTGGGCCCGGCTAGGAGGGAGCAGGAGGCCAGGCTGGCGAGGAAGAGCAGGCGGAACGCACGCGCCCTGGACAGGCGTATGCGGAAGGAGGAGAGGGCACTCCGCCGGTATCAGGAGGCGGCCAGGACCTGGGCGCTACAGGGCGAGTTCGGCGACGCCATCCGCTTTGAGCGTGGTCTGGCGCCCCATGAGCCGTTGCCCGAGGACGCGGTACTGGACTTCATGCGCACCCCGCAGCCAGCCCGAGCACAGCGAGGAGCGGCCTTGTTAAACGCGCGTGAGCGCGTACGAGCTGGTGCAGCTACACACCCCATGCACCCACCACCCCCCACACCCAAACCCACTTTGCAGACCGACACGGACTTGGAGCTGGACCGCATCGCTGCACTACTCCACCAGGAGCTGGACGCAGCGGAGGCCAACCCGACCAAGCGGGCGCGGGCAGCAGAGGCAGTCGAGCAACTGCTGAGGGCCGCCAAGCGGGTACGCCAAGGAAAGTGGCAGGCGGGGTGTGGAACATCGTCTACGCCCCGGCGGTCGCATCCAGAGGAGGATGGCGACGAGGGGAAGGACGGGGAAGCAACAGGGGGAGGGGCACCCTCCAGCACCGGGGGTATGGCGGGCGGCACCAACGCTGGCGCGACAACCCAGCAGCAGCAGCAGCCACAGCATCAGCAACAGCAGCAGCAGCAGCAGCAGCAGCGGCAGCACCAGCAACAGCAACCGCAGCAGCAGCAGCAGCAGCAGCAACCTCAACCACAAGCGGCTGTCGCTGTACCACAGCGACCCAGGTTTGATGCATCCCGTAGGGAAGATAGGATTACCTTCCCAGGTCTAGCTGAGGGGTTTGTGCAGGAGGATGCACTTGAGTTTCTTTTCAAGATAGAACATTCCTGGTCCCATGATAACATCCGTGATTGGTTTCCTGCTCTTAGGGTGTCTAACACGATCCACCAATCTGCACCTAGCATAAAACAAATGGTACAGATGTATGAGAGGAGCCAGCACACCTGGGGCAGAGGAGGTGCAAATCTTCACAGAATTCATAGCAGACCTAAAAGGGCTGTTGACCAAGGGGGATCGAACACCTGCAGGCTATCAAGGGGTTCAACTGGTTGGCCTCGTACAAAGTCAACAAGTCTGACTACGTACGTGACAACAAACAGTATGTCCTGTACATAGACAGGGACGAGGAGTTGAAGAAACTCAACTCTAAGTACCTGATCCATCAGTGGCTCACCAAAGCTGAGCTGGACAAGAACACCAATGCAGTTCTGCTGGCTGGCCTTAAAGACAAGTGGGATGATTTTAGGGGGGCCATGTTGTTCATTCAGCAGAGCCTAGAACCCTTCTCCACAGTTAAGGAAGCCAAGGTTAACAAGGTCCAAGGGGGGGGTAATCAGGCAGGTGCAGGTCCTAGCAGGAAGAAGCTAATCAAGGAGGTGGTAGCTCAGGTCAAGGCTGTGTTCAAGGGTCCCCAGCACGGTAAGAAGGCAGGGGGGTCATCCAAGCAGCAGGGGAAATCAGACAAGGGGGGGAAGGGGAACCCAGGCAGTAAGGCAGGGCCCTCCCAGGGGCCTAGTCAGAAAGGTAAGCCTCATGACTCCACCCTGTACTGCACTAGATGCTCATGCAAGGGGCATGAAAGGGATGATTGCTGGAAGGGCAAACCCGAACATGGATCTGATGTGGATGTGTGCCCAGGTTGCTGGGAGCCCCGCCACCCGTTACCTGCAGGGGGACGCTGCAACAAGCCCAGGAAGGGAGCCACGACGGGGCGCCCCACAACGCAAGCCAGCACTCAGGACGACTGTAAGTCTCCTGTACCCTGGTTTCTCAATGGCCGTGTACCCTCTATTTGCTCTGTGTTGCCTGACAGTGAGGAAGTGGACTGGGACCTGGCGTATGACATGACGTTAGCACAGGTGGCCCAAGATCCCACTATAGCCTCCTTAGACGCAGCAGCAGATAAGGTTATATCCTATGCCAGGTTAGCCCAACAGCTACACAAGGCAATGGGGCATGAGGCAGTGGCAGAAAGGCTGGCCAACAAAATTGATGGCCGTGACCTGGAACAGATGTGCAGGCATGTCAGGAAGCACTGTGAAGCGTGCCAACTGCATGCACCTAAACCCAAGAGATGGCATGTGGCCACCCCATGCACCACTGGCTAGAGGAAAGCTAGTAGGGGATGTGATACACGTGGTGAAGGACACGGTGTATTACTTGGTCCTAAAAGATGCCTGGTCTAGGTTTGTGGTGATAGAACCCTTGCCAGGCATGGCCAATGAACAACTGCACAGAGCCCTGCTGATTGCACTAGCACGGTATCATCCTCAGGAAAAATTAATGCTGGATCAGCAGTTCACGTGGATACAAGATTATCCTGATCTGCCCAAGATAGACATTTCTGGGGCTCAAGATCATGAACGCCAGGGGATGATTGAACGTACCATGCGTGCTATCAGGGACCTAATAAAGAAAAATGAGTCCAGGACAGCAGAGTCTGGGAGCTATGCTGATAGGACAGCGTGGGCAGCTGAGGTGTGCAGAACTCTGAACACCAATTAACCCCTCATGTCCTCTCCTTTTGGTGAAATCGCACCAATTGGCCTGCAATCAGGTAGCTACTCTCAGGAGGTACTAGACCACTACAACACGCAAAGGCAACACTTGGCCAAGTTGCTGGCAAAAAAGGACAAAAGTAATGCCAGGCCTGTGTTTGAAGTGGGGGATCAGGTACTCTACTATAGGGAGGGGGAAGGGAATAAAGCCCACTCTGGTAGATGGCATGGTCCAGCTGAAATCATTAGGTTGTCAGAAACAGGTGACACGGTGACTATTCAGCATCACAGAGAGCGAATGGTTGGCAAGCATAGACTGAAGCTTTATTACCCTCCTTTGGCAGACGTGTCAGGGGTAGAATTCTTGGACATGGATTCAGAGCCTCAGTCTGGTGGGTTGGTCTCACCCAGTGAACTGGCCAGGGACATAACTGATGCAAGCAACACAACCATAGACGCTCCTGTGTTCCTCAGTGGTGCAGCCCCACCACAGCCCAACTGGTCCACCTGGGCAGGAGGAACGTGCACTGGATGAGCAGCAGGTCGCTCCTCCCTCATCTCAGGAACAGCCACACGAAGCAGCAGATCCTGTTGTCCCCAGGAATAAATTTGCTGAGGCTCTAAAAGCTCTACATAGAGCACACACTGCCAAGGCACAAATGGCAGCAGGTGCAGCACAAGTCAATGCTGTGGGTGAATCTAACCAGGATCCCAGTATTCTGGCAGTAGACACACAGGCACAGGTGAGCATCATCAGTGCACAAGCTGTATCTGGCCTAAGTCTGCAACGCTCGCCCTGGGCTAGAGTGTCAGATTTTTCAGGCAAAACAAAAATGGCAGTCAAAGGCCAAGTGCTAATTCCCATTCTGGGTGTGCCCACTCCCTTCCAGGTAGTAGAGGGCTACAAGGGGAATGCACTGCTGGGGGAACCATTTGTCTCATACCCTGGAGTAGTCATCTCAGCTGGGAGGTTGAGCGTGACTGGGGTGGGGCAGGTCACCCTGGACCATTTTAAAATTCCTTTAACACAGATCAGTGATGGCCTGGAAGCAGCCATCAATGCTGTCAACATAAAATACCTCCCAGGTCAGGAACCCTGTGTTGATTCCCTCATTCATTCTCAGAAGCTACACCCCTCTGCGTTTGGGCTTGGTAGATGGGACATTGCGTCCATGTCTCCCTTGTCCTATGATGATGTGGTCAAAGACTGTCAAACGCAGATTGGTTTTCTGAAATGGATGGAAGCCTTTAACAGGGCTAGAGAGGAATGGGTTTGTCCTGATCCACGTAGTAAGTCCCAGGTACCACCTGTAACACCGATTGAGGCACTGCCACAAGGGGCCAGAAAGCTCAGACTGAAGTTTGTCTGCAAGCACAAACCCCAGGCAGATGGGACACCTCCCATTTTTCATGCCAGACCCTGTGTCACGGAGTTCAGGGGCTCCACTGAGCTAACAGAGGCTGAACTGTATACCCCTGGTATTCAGCAGACGTCTCTTAAGGTCCTGTTGGCCACTTTCCTTCACCATCTAAATGCTGGTAAGGACTACGTGTGTAAAGCCACTGACATTAATTAAGCGTGCCTTCCTTAAAGGCAACCCTGACATAGCCCAAAAGGTGTGGAGGGGTCAAGTCTATGTGGTGAACACTCCCAAAGTCTGGTCTGGGGACATCAAGGAACCTCACCTAAGGCCTAACTTGGGGGTGGAAGGGCTTCAGTCAGCACCTAAAATTTTTAGGCTGTCTGCCCAAGAGGTCTTCCTGAAGCTGGGGGCCCAGTATGATGATATTGACCCTTGTTTATTCACCATCCCTCATCCTGCTGGTATGATGATGTTTGTGTGGCATGGGGATGATCAGCTCATTACTGGTCCCAGGGCAGCTGTGGAGGATTTCATTGCTCAAGTGTCTGCTAGCTTTGAATTAGGCAAGCAGCTGGAGCTGGGGAAAGATCCTGTCAAGTTCTGTGGCATCATTCTGAACCTGTTTAAGGAGCAGAAGGAGTGGGTGTGTTCTCTCAAAGCATCCCCTGAATATGTCATGTCTTGCAAAGATGTCCTCCCCTCTGACATCACTCCTGATCTCTGTCCCACTATTCGGGGTAAGCTAGGGTGGCTGTGTGCCACGTGTGCTCCTCATCTGGCCGTGGTCAGCAGAGTGGATGATGATGTCCTCATGGAGGTGGGGTCTCGGGCTATTAAACAGGTGTTACATGATGGCCCTCCCCTTATTCTTCATGCCTTGGATCTGTTCCAACCCATCCACATCACATGCATGATGGACAGTTCCATGGAGTCACGGGTAGTCACTAAGGTACAAGCCAGAGAGGCAGGTCTATTTATGTTGTCTAACCCCACTGGCAAGCAATCCTTGGTTTCCTGGTTCAGCAGACTCCACAAGCGCAAGGCAGTCAGCAGCAATGTAGCAGAATGCCGTGCTGTGGTCTCATCTGTGTTGCATGCCAGGTACTTGAACCATCTGTTGGTGTGGTTACAGCATCAGGCTGGTAGTTATGCTGGTGTCAAATCCCATCTGCTGACTGACAGTCAATCCCTTCTCTCTTTCCTGGACAACCCCTTGGCCGTACACACTGATTTGGATTGGATTGTCCTCAAGCAGGAGTGCACCTATCTGGAGTCAAAGACTCACATCAGAGACCCTGACAATGCAGCTGATGCACTCACAAAAGTGCCACAAGCTGCAGGGCCTCAGTATAGAGTCCTATACACGCTGATGAATCCGTATAACGGCAGAGGGTGAAGTGCCTCAGCCCAGGGTTGTTAGCACCAGATAGGAGGGTGGTCATGGGGTGGCAGGGACTGAAGTGTCCAACCCGTAAGACTCTCTTTGCGTCATTAAAGATTGAGGTCAGAAGAGTCCTCCTTTATTATTGATGGCTTGTTCTTTGTCAATAAAACGTGTGGTCATCTTTTTCTGACAATGGTTTTCCCCAATACAGGCATCCAACCAGTGGGGATGTTATATCCAACACGGAGGAGCTATGGGCGCTTTTATTAATGCATCTCTTTCAGTGTCCTGGTTGTCCCTGTGGGGAACCTTGCTTATCAGTAGTGGTTGGCATATGAGTGGGTTGTGGGAAGAGTCTTCCCCTCACTCCCAGTTGAGTCACTCTAGAGCCCTAGGATCTGGCTCTGAGTTCCCCATGTCCGTCCGCACGCCTTCCGCTAGCGTCCGCTCAGCCGCCGGCTATAATCCGGCGGTCCGATGCGGGCGACCGGTCTAAGGGCGGCGCCTAGGGCCGGCGCCACCTAGGCCCCAGTCCGGGGCCTTATCCGGGTCAGTACGGACGGCTAGCTTGTCCCACGGTTACGGCTAACCGGATAGGGTTTGCTGGCTAAGACATAAACCAGTGGTGGGCCAGCTCCGACAGCAGTTCTCTGTGTTCACCTTATCCCAAGCTCAACGTGACCGACCGCCATAGCTGAGCCGGTCGGGCTTTAACTTGTATTCATAAAAATCCCGATGGCTTCCGGTACACGGAGCCGCACGGGCGAACACACAGATACGCCAAGTGGCGAGGCCGCAGGGTCCGTCCTGCCACGCTTTAGTGCGGACGAGGCCACGAGGTTGATGCAAACCCTCGTGGCGCAACCTGAACTGGCCAAGCAGTTCAAGCATCTGATGCTTGCTGCTGACGATGCACTAAATCGCGGCCCTCTCAAGCAAACGGAGGTGCCCGCTGATCTACCGGCCGACTATACGGCGGACGACGCAGCAGATTTTCTAGCTGCTCTCAAGCGTCTGCGCGATGGACGCGCAGACAAAGATTCGGAGCTGATTGGCAAGTTCCGTGCAGTATTCTGCAGTACAACAAAGCACCCAAACATTGCCAATCTAGTTCGCATTGCGGACGACAACAAACAAACCTGGGAAGTTTTTTACAACGGTCTAGATGCCCACTTGTCGCGGTCTAAGGAAGAGGCCGACGAGCAAGCCTTCAACGACTTCGAGGGCTATGCAGTTAATAAGGCAAATTTGCCCGGGGCTGCACGTGATTTCCAGGTCTTCGTGCACAAGCACAAGCTGCTAGATACTCTCAAGCCCATTTTCCTGTGCAATCGATTTCTCAAGAAATGCGACCTCTCGTCGGATGTGCATCTGACCATAGCGACGGAACTCAAAAAGAAGAGTGCCGTCAGTTTCGACGAGGGCATGCTGTATTTGATCTCATGCTTCAAGAGTGCGCAGTCCAAGCCGGCTGCCTCGGCTGCTCTGCCATCCCTGCGCAAGGTGGATGCCGGCGCGTCTTCTTCTTCAGGCGCAGAGGCTCCAATTACGCGGTCGGAGCTTACGGCCATCCTGAAAAAGGTCGTCGGCCACGGCAACAACGGGGGCCAGCGAGGGCGCAAGCGCGGGCATGGTGGCGACGCCAAGCAGGGTGATCATCCCCCGGCCAAGCGGCAGCAGGGGGCGTCTACTGACCGCAAGCAACGCTGTGAGCGCTGCTTCGGACGTCGCCATGTCCGGGATGACTGCCGAGTTCGCCCGGACCTGGAGCTCGAGGACAACCTTTGCCGCAAGTGCCACGACGTTCTGCGTGGTCACAGCGTGGAGGCGTGCAAGGCCAAGCGCATCGTCGTCCACGGCACACGCGAGGAGTGGGCAGAGCGACGGGCAGCACGAAAGTCAGGTGAGAGCACGCTCGATACCCCTTCTTTTGCTCAATGCGTCACGCTGAACCGGGCCGTCGTAGAGCCTGACGTCGTTCCTAAAAGCAACGTGACTGCATCCTCTGTCTCATTCCGTGATGTGCTCACGCAATCCGTTGATGCTGCTCTGGCTCTGTCGCGCCAGGATCACGTGCTTCCTGAGCACGGGTCTACAATGCGTGACCTAAGCAATGTGGTGTCTTCTAGGTCGGGTGTGTACAACGCCGAGCGACCAAGCACTACTGCAGCACCCCAGCTAGATACTGGGGCGGTTGGGCCTATGAGGAATGTTGTGACAGTGCAAGAGAATGCTGGGCGGGCAGATGTTCTCGGTACACACCACCCTAGTGTGGATCTTCACATTGGCAAGGTGCTCACACGGGCGGCCTTTCGTGCAGCCTCTGAAGCTGCCCAGTTAGCCAATGTCACTACCCCAGTAGTCACCCCACCTGTTGAGAATCCTGACAATGCCACTGCACCTCAGGCTGTCACCCTGAAACTGTTAGCATACCAGATGCACCGTGCATACGGGCATGAGGCCCAAGCCGAGGTAGAGGGGGCACACATGTTAGGGGCACCTTTATACAACGAGCTGAAGAATGTGCGTGCTCAGTGTCCTGCCTGCATCAAGATCAGGAAGAAGTCGCGTAGGCGGCATGCCAAGACTCCACCCTTGGAGCGAGGGTACCTTGTGGGGGATGTCATGCACATGGAAGGGGGGGACACCTATTTCATAGTCAAGGATAGGTTCAGCAAGGCCACCTACATTGAGCCGCTGCCTCACATGTTTGAGGCTGACCTGCACAGGGCTATCAAGATCAGCCTGGCTTTCTTTCATCCCGTAGTGGAGCTCATGCTAGACCAGCAGTTCCGCTGTGTGCAAGGTTTGCCGGGGATGGAGGCCGTGGTCATCGTGGGGCGTGAGGATCACGGCAATATGGGCATGATAGATCGCACTGTAAGCTATGTCAAGACTGTGGCAGCCAAGCGACAGGATAACCCACATGGCAAATCCTACGCGGTCAAGACGGCGTGGTGCAAGGAGCTCATGCATGTGTGCAACCATAGGCACGTGCTTGATGTCAAGGGCTTTGGGCTAGTCACGCCTCGGGGGCTGTCAGCGGGCACCTACTCACCCGAGGTAGTAGAGGCATACCAACAGCATCTACAGGATACCGCCGCCAAGCTGCGGCTCAAGGATGCCACGCTGCCTGATTTGTCTAGCGCTTTTGAGGTCGGGCAGTTGGTCATGTTCCACAAGGAGAGCTCGCCCAGCGGCAAACGGGGCACCATGCAGGGGCCTGGGGCCATCACAAAGTTAGACTGGCCGCTGCGGGTCATAGACATAGAGTGGAATGATCGGGTGTATAGGGTACCATGGGCATCGGTGGCAGGCTATAAGCAAGGGGATAGCATGGAGAGTGAGCTGGCAGCCAACAGGGCACTGGGGTGGGTAGTGAAGGATAATGCGCCTGTCGTAGCATCTGAGGTGGTACCCCACGGGTCGCTCCCAGGGGCAGACACAGCTACACCCCCCCCTCCCCTGGGCCCCAATATGACCCCGTGGATGGGTGGGATGAGGATGGGGTGGGTTTGACGGGACCTAGTGCACGTAGTGACTCACCTCCTGTGCTAGCCACGGATAATGTGGGAGGCCCGCCTAGCGTGGCCTCGCCGGAGGGTCAGGGTCCTGCCCATGCGCCTCGCCCACCTAGGGACCTGGCTTCAACGGTCACGGCCTTGTGGCGTGCTCAGGCGCTTAAAGCGAAAGCTGCATCAGGGGTGGCTCAGGTCAAAACTCTCTCACAGGGGGTCAGGCCGGTTAAGTCAGCCTTGTTTCCTACGTGTAGACCGTGGCAGCTGGTGGCTGTGGACACGCAAGCATCCGTGTCTATTATCTCTCGTCGGGCAGCCACCCTGTATCCAGTGCTAGAGTCGCCGTACAAATCGGTGACCGACTTTGCAGGCACTTCGGCATATCAAGTTACCGGGATGGTGGTGCTGCCGGTGTTGGGCATTGACACGCCGTTTCACGTCGTGGATGGCTACGAGGATGTGGCCTTGCTGGGCGAACCTTTCGTATCATACCCGGGGTTCTCAGTGTCCGCTGACTTGCTGTCAGTCGCGGGGGTGGGCAGCATCCCGCTTCGCGAGTACCACGCTCCATTGGGGGTGGTGGTCGGGCAGCCCGGCGTCGTGCGGCGCTTACCGATGGCGGCGTTTTCCACACCGCCGCTCGTCCAGTCCATCATTCAGCCTCAGGATTGGCACCCGCGCAGCTTCGGCCTCCACTCACACTCACTGGCGGCGGATAGCCCTGTGACGTGGGAGCAACTTGTCCTGGACTGTCAAGATCCTCTCAAGTTTGCTTTGTGGCGCGACGCGTTCATTCGAGCCAAGGAGCAGTGGCGAGAGCGCGAGGTCTACCGAGGATTGGAGAGTGTGCCAGCCGGGGCCACGCGGTTGCGGTTGAAGTTCGTGCTCACCTACAAGCCGGACGAGACCAACTCTTCGGTGGTGTTCCGGGTAAGGCCCGTGGTCACGGAGACGAAGGGGTCCTCCCCGCTGGATGCCAAGGATCTTTATACCCCTGGGCTCAACCATGTTTCGCATCGGCTACTGACGGTCATCTACTTGGGCAAGCGGAACGCGGGCAAGGACTACGGGATGTGGTGCGGTGACTTTCAGCGGGCATTCCTCCACAGCGACGCTGGGGTCGCGCAGCAAACATGGCAAGGCACCCGCTACGTGGTGAAGGTCCCGGTGGTCTGGCAGGATGGCACCATTGGCAGCGAGTATATCGAGCTGTTGACAGGGGTGGAGGGGCTGCAGAGCTCTCCCATCATCTTCCGCATTTCCGCGGAGGAGGTCTTGCAGAGCTTAGGGGCCACGTACCATCGCGCGGATCCTAACTTCTTTGTGGTCCCCACCGGCGTCCCTGGCGAGCCAGCCCTCTTCGTGTGGCATGGCGATGACTTCAAGCTGGTGGCACCTCGCACCTTTGCTACCCAGTTTCTTGCTGCAGTGGCGGCTAAGTTTCCCCTGGGCAGGGCGGTGGATCATGAGGAGGGTAAACCCGTGGTGTTTTGCGGCGTGCAGTCTACGTTGCAGCGGGATTCGCGTTCTGGCGAATGGGTCATGCACATGCAGGATAGCCGCAACTATGTGGTTGACCTGCTGGCCGACCTCCCGTCCCCGCTGTTGGCAACCCATGGGCCCTCGGTTAAGGGCAAGCTCGGGTGGTTGGCGGACACGGTGGCACCTGATTTGGCGGTGCTCGCTCGCCTGCCCGATGATGTGCTGGAAGGACTAGGGTCCATTCATGTTCGGCGGCAGCTGGCCATGACGCCCGGCATTGTGCTTCGTGGGCTCGATTGCTCACAGCCGGTGCACCTCGAGATAGTGACGGATGCTAATCTAGAGACGCGCACAGTCAGCCAAGTGCGGGCCCGCATGGGGGCACTGTTCTTTATTAGCAATGAGGGACAGCCTGGCATGTTGTTAGATTGGTACTCGCGCTTGCACAGCCGCATTGCCACTAGCCCCAACACGGCTGAATGCCGGGGCATTGTTTCAGCTATCTCACATGGCATGTGGCTGCGGTACTTGCTGGGTTGGGTATTTGGCTCGTGTGGGTTCACTCTTCACTGGACTAGCACGGTGCACACTGACTCACAAAGTTGTTTGGCCTTCCTTGACAATCCCTATGCGCGGTCACAGGACGTTGATTACCTCGTACTCGCTGAGGCGGCCTCCTGCGTCACGCGTCTCCAGCACATCGCGGATGAACTCAATCCCGCGGATGCACTCACCAAGGAGGCGCGGGAGGCTGCCCCGCAGTACGCAGTGTTGCGCAAGCGCATGACGATGCAACACCCGTGAGCCACACAGGGTTACGGCTCGGGCGCTTTATGAATACAGCCATAACTCACCCTGTGTTGCTAGCATTCACGAGTATCTTGGTGGTAGTTTTTTTTGCTTGTCCTGACCATACCCTAGCCACGTTGGACGGTGCCTTGGGCCCGTCGGCGGGTCACTGGTCCTAATAAATGGGTCACCTTTTGTCTGGTGGCATAGTTGGTTTTTTGCTCGCTACTTATTACATCACTATTCATGTGTGATCACAAGGGCGCGGGTCGATACCGTGGTGATTTTGACGGCCTTGAGGCCCCCTTGAGTTCCCTACCTTAGCCCCTAAATGGTCTTGCGGCCGATTTTCCGCCAAAAATCGAGTTCCAGCCGATGCATCGGCCCCTTCTCGGGCGACCAAATGCCGCGAAAACTATTGAGAATTAGGAAACGTTTAGCTGAGAAGATCGAAAGTTTATAAAATACTCTAAAGCATGGTATATGGGTTTGCATACTTCTGACAAAGTTACAGAGGTGTTCTGGCCGGTCAAAGTACAAGGGGTCAGGGTACTTTTTCACGTACAACGTGCATTCCGGAAAACGACGACCTGGCCATGGCGGCTTGCGCCCACGCATGGCATTTACGTTTTCGTTCGAATTTTCTGACCAAACTTAGGATATTGATTTTATACGTCCTAAAGATCATACAGGCCACTTTTTGGTTCGCGGGAATGCCATTTGATAGGTGTCGGCAGCGTTCTTGCTGGAAAAAACTGCGATCAGGCCGGACGATAGAAACGTTGACAGCAATACCTTTCCGGCGTATTTTAAAGGATATATCGGTTTCTTTATACTTTTTATGATACATAGTAGTCGTAAACGTGCAAGGGTGGCCAGAAATCGCCGAATCCAGCGACCATGCTGCACAACTTTGGTGTGCCGAAATGCGCCATTTTGCGGCCACCGCCTGGGCCAAGGTAACGCCATCCATGCCTGGTAAAGCTTCAGCATCGTTTTCCTATCGATGTTTGACGTTTATATATACGTTCTAGCTTGTGTAGCATATTATTTTTGCATTATTCATGCTCTGTCTTGACCCTGGCCTGGCCCCTTTCTAAAACACCCTTCTTAGATGCTTCCCTCAGTCAGTTGACCTGCCACAGGGTGATGGTGATACATTTTAGAGGCTGTATGGGTTTGAATACCTCCATATATGTTTGTTATACATTTCCCATACACATATTGCATGAGTGTGAGGCAGTTGGCTGGTCGCTGTGGCATCATCAAGCACGTAACTGGTGAGTAAAAGCTTCCCATTGACAGCATGTGCCACCAGGTGTGCTGGCCATCACCTGGCAAGCTATAGCAGCTTAGGCCTAGTTTATCCTTGCTAGGTCAGGCTGAAATAGGCTCAACATCACCAGTTTGTTGGTGGCTGCCTCCTAGAATGCATGCCTTGCGTAGGGTATCCGTACCACGTTACCTACGTGTACGGACAAGGTAGCACCTGCACATAGGTGCCATGTAAGGGCAGTGTGATGATGCAGTTATGTTTCCCCATCATTGTGGAAGGGAAATGTATTGTTTGGCATGGTTGGTGGCCATATTAGTAGGTAGTATGCCCACCCCTACCCCCTTGGTTGCTTTTTACCAACGGTACCCCTATGGGCTGTACTGGGTGTAACTGCTGGTATACCCACCCAAATGATGACCCCAATGGCTCAAACTGTTCAGCAACTAATTGTTTATCATCCCTGAAGTGGTAGGTGCCTAGGTCTCATAACATAATTCAAAATGCACATTCTACCAAAAATGAAAACGCGCGTCTTGACCCCCCTGACTTTGACGGCAGTTATATATGGCCTACCCTGCATATATGTGAGGTTGTGATATACCAACCCGAAGGGCAACTCATGGACATGCTTGGCCCCCAAGGACAGCCATTGGATATGGGTAGGTTGGATGGCATCTGGTTTGCAAAATTGTGAAGATCCAGCCGATTTATCGGCAGGATCTCAGACCATTTAGGGGTTAGAGGGTTTTGTATGGTCTGCATTTGATGTAATTATTTTGATAATTAATCAAAGAACAAAAGAGTATGTCGGAGTTGAGTCACTCTAGAGCCCTAGGATCTGGCTCTGAGTTCCCCATGTCCGTCCGCACGCCTTCCGCTAGCGTCCGCTCAGCCGCCGGCTATAATCCGGCGGTCCGATGCGGGCGACCGGTCTAAGGGCGGCGCCTAGGGCCGGCGCCACCTAGGCCCCAGTCCGGGGCCTTATCCGGGTCAGTACGGACGGCTAGCTTGTCCCACGGTTACGGCTAACCGGATAGGGTTTGCTGGCTAAGACATAAACCAGTGGTGGGCCAGCTCCGACAGCAGTTCTCTGTGTTCACCTTATCCCAAGCTCAACGTGACCGACCGCCATAGCTGAGCCGGTCGGGCTTTAACTCTCCCCAAAGAAAAGTAATAATGGGAGTTATTCTAGGGCTTCAGGCCTAGACTATCAGTACACGTGGCGTTGTCCCCGTCTCCCAAGTGGGATACGGACATGGACGGTAGTGTAGTACACTGGACATATCTCTACTAGGATTTAGATCCGCGCGTGCCATATTGGGCACGTGGGTGCTAGATATTAGCACTGAGATATGTAGGGCACACGCACGTGGGTATTCACGTGGTAGGGTTTATGAGCTGTGATGCAGACCACAAGGTGGTTGCAGTGCTAGTCCTGTACGGAGGTCCTAGGGGAGGTCCAGGACCATCCACGTAGTGCTGCTAGGCAGTCGGTGCCTGTGGGCATCGTATCAGTCCTAGCTGGAGTAGATCTAGCTGGACGGAGCCAGCACCTCATTGGTTAGCACTAGTGCAGGATAGCTAGGTTACCCTAACCTACGTGCCCATGCAAGCCAGGTTGGCAAGCTTGCATGGATTGATATATGCCAGCCATTGCATAATCAAACACACGTTCGCTTTCATTGCACAAGTGCATTAACTGTGGCCTGGTGCATAGATTTAAGGTTGCTGCCTTGCAACATTGGCTAAGCTGTGCTGTGAAAGACCAAGAGCTCACATACGTTGGGAGCTCTTTCTAACTAATACCCCTTGCCTAGGATAGATTATAGCCACGAGCCACGAGGTAGCCATGGCTGTCGGAGCTCATAACTTTCACGTTTGAGCACCGAATTTAGTCGTGAATATCACTATCGCTTCGTCTTTCTAAGACGCACATGCTGATATAATTTTCCGAATCTAAAACGCAATATATGACGAGCAAACGCCCGTCGACGCAACGCAGTTTGGTGGATGCGCTCGCCTTTGACAATGCGGCAGCTGAGGCTGCCGCTTCGCCAGATCCGGCAGGCAGCGGTGACACTAGTCGTGCACTGGTGGTCACCCAGCAACCTCCCGGCCTCAATGCCTCGCCATCGGCATCGCCTGACCCTAAACGCGCCCGCCCCGCCGACAAAACTGGAGGGCCACGCTGGGCGGAAACACGCTTCTCGGAACCGCGCTTTCGGCCCCAACCTTTCCAGGTCGATGATTACGACTGGACCACCATTTCTCCGAGTGATGCTATGCATCACATCTTCTTCGGGGACTACGCCTCGCTTTACGACCTGTGCCTCCATCTCCACGCCACTGGACGCCTCCTCCGGTCACCGACGGCCGACGCTGGCACAACATCAGCCAGATGTTCGGGTGTCCCCGCCCCCAACTCCAGCACGCCGTCCTCAACTCTCTTCTTCAGAAGTCTGACGGCGAGATTTGGGCTCCATCCATCTCCGCCCCCGCACTCCGTTCCATCCTCACGGAAGCCTTTCAGCAGCACGTGACCCCCCTTGCTGCCGACATAGCCGCAATCGGCGGCACGCTGACTGCTGAACTTCCTCACATTTCCACCGCCGCCGCCTCCACCTCCATTGCCATTTCCGCCTCCACTGCCGACATCAAAGCCCAGCTCCTCGACCTCGACCACCGCCTTCAAGCCACCCGGCCAACGCCCTTGAGAGCTTGCATGACACCGCCGGCCTCACCGCCCAGGCGGTGAAGGACATCGCCGCCCAGCCGGCGCCTGCTGGCCCGGCTGGCGATGCTCCCTCCACCTGGGCGGACTTGCTTAAGCAGCACACCACCTCCACCACCTCCACCATCTCGGCACAACTCAAGCAACAAGCCCTCGACCTTCGCGAGGAAGCCGACATCGCCCGGCGCAGCCACAATGTCATCGTCAAGCACTTCGACCAGCCGGCAGGTGAGACCTCCACGAGCCTTCTTGAGGCATTTAAGCGCGCCATTCTTGCCCCCATGTTACTCACTGGTGAGCTGGACATGTCGGCTGTCCGCCTCCCCCGCGCGCAGGGGAAGGCTGGCCCGGCCCCCGTGCTCCTCACCTTTAAGTACATGGCGGACAAGCTGTCGTTCCTTAAATGCCGCAAGAAGCTCTCGAGGACTTGCTTCACGCTGGACGACGACTTGACCCTGGCCCAGCAACAGCGGCGACGCGAGCTATGGCCGACCTACCTTCAGCTCCGGCAAAGCGCAGGGGGGAAGCCGGTATACTGGAGGGGGGCGGTCATCCACGTTGACCACAAGCCCTGGCAGCCCCCTCCTGCCACCTCAGACTAGGGAATTCATACCAGTAGTGTAGATTAGTCAGGCTTAGCCTAGCATGTGGCCCACGCGCATGTGCGCCCATAATGGCCCCCATGGTTGTTGCCTACAGAATTTAGCCAAGCCATGCCTATAACGGGACCCCCATGGATGTTGCAATGATTAAGAATTTCGCCATGCTATGCCATGCAGAGAGATGCTCTCTGTAGAGAAGCCATGTCCTAGCTCTTGTATAGCCATGATGATCTTCCCCCACATAACATACTCCCCCTTAGTGTAGCGTGCCGACTAGGGTCGAACCTAGTGAGCACGAGAGAGTTTGGCAAAAGAAATATGGTGTAAAAAGATACGTGCAAAAAGAGATAGATACCTAAGGTGGTTTGAAGTCCATACCTTCCGGCACACCTCTGCTTGTGTATACGAGGGTGCCGACAGTCGAGATCTAGAGTAATATTGGTGACATTGGGATATATATCGATGGATGTGTGTCCGATGGCATAACGTAACGATGGTTACCACGGACATGGTTAGAGGTCGATCAGCCCTATGTTCGACCCGTAGTTCGGCACACTACAATGAACTTCAGGCCGTAACTTAGTGACGGGTGAATTTGGGCCACACGAGTGGATCAGCCAGCTGGTGCCGAGTGCCGACCTAGTGGCACTGCTTGGCATAAAGGCGTGCGAGGACAATGGACAAGACAGTCGTCCTCCAATCCGCCGACTCACCCACCTCAGTTAATCTGAGCTACGAATTTATTCCTTGTAATACAATCGTGTTGGACACACAACCTTGTACAACTGCAATTGCAAGAATACAAGAAGGTAATTAATATAATGCTTCTGGGCCTACGCTGTGATGACAGCAAGTAGCCCATAGAATAGTGATCACCCTTCCTACTCAGGCAGGCAACAAACCGGGACGATAGTCCCGTATATAGAAACGATCTTTCCCAACGTGTCTGGCCGATTGGCTTGGCACGTTACACTGGAATCGGAGGTTTGTTTTCTTGTTTTGCATTTCGTTGCCTGAGTAGTTAGTTGATGCATTATCTTGCAGGCATCCCGGCAATGGTCGGAATTGCCGAAATCTGATTAACGAATATTGCAACAGTGACAGTCGACGATGGTCGACTCAGTTTAGATAGATCCGGCGATGGTCGGCTACCTTTTGTTATACTCCGCTGGGCTGTGTTGCACTAGCTGCACACAACCCCCTGTGCAGGTCATCACGGACCGGCACGTGAATAAGCAAGCGGCCCTCCTGCTGGCGAGAGGACGGGTGGACACGAAATTGCGAGGTAGCTGGCCGGCAAGGTTGCTCTGACGAAAGTCAGGGCTGGCTACATTCCTGCTTCTTCCTTTCGTCATTTCGTTTGTTTTCCATGCATTATGGAGCGGTAATACCTTAACGGCCCTCGATGGAGGAACCGTGACGGAATTTCCGTTTTTTCTTGCACAACCGCTTCCTTACTTTGCGGATTAGCATTTGTTTTCCGGCTGCACCTTTATTTTCTTTTCCTTTCATAGTCCTGGGCCGACCCCCTCAGAACCGGCTCAATCCAAGGTGAGAATTCTGACCGATGGGTTGGAACAAAAATGCCCTTTCTTTTTTTTTGTAATCCGTTTGGTTGCATATACAAATCTTATATTGTAATATTGTGATATACGGACCAAAAAGGGGTATAGTGGCATTTTCCCTCCCTTTCAGCCGATGGGCTCAAACCACGTGTCTTCCTTGTGCCTTGCCGATGGGCAAGAATAGGAGGATATTTGGTACAAACAACTAGGGCTTGACGTATACATCCAGCAAGCTATATATTGCATTTTGATGTACATGCAACCCTATTCAGGGTCCTAAACTTATGCGATTTATAAACCAAAACATTAGACCTGAAATCAGCCGTATAAGTTGACCACGATCCAAGGGTGGGTCTGGTAGGACTAATAATAGTACTAAGTGCTATAAAGGTGTGTGTGGGTGTGGGTGAGTGTGTGGGCTTGTCTAAGGGTCGGGCGGATAGTTGGGGTGTGGGGACCCGTGACCCCAGCAACCGGCCTTGAGTGCTGCACTTGAACACCTAATATGCTAGCACACCCAAAATCGCACGATAAGAGTAGCACTTTGAATACGATGGCGCACCGCGAGTTAATGACCGAGCTCCCCTCGGGCGACGACATAGATGTCCGGACGCTACGCTCGGGTCGTAGGCTCGCTCAACAACATGTGCCATTGGACGATAGTCCGAGCACCCGTCCCGATGGGGGCGTGGGCCGTCCCGATGGGGGCGTGGTCCAAGATCATCATAGTCAGGGATGGAGTATCTGTCCCAGTTCGCCCCCTTTCGCATTCAATATGTGAAGGGTGAGGACACAGTTGTCCCGGACGCGCTTTCCCGCCGCGCAGACTACCAGTTCTATGAGGACTTGGATGTGCTGCACACCGTTTGTGTGCCCACCATGGGTCATGTCCTGCCGTATGGCGTGTCGGACGGATCCTTGACCTCACGGTTCCTCTTCCATGAGGACCATACCACCCCTGACGTTTTGGCCCCTTGGCCCCTCGACGAGCACGAGGAGTCGAGGACGCGCCCACCCCGATGGGGGGGGGAGGGGTCCCATCACCGGATCCCTCTCAGTCATGCGGTCCCACCAGTAGGCGGCTTTAGCCTCACACCACTTGGCGAGCCCCTTCTTGTCGACAGAAACTTCGGCTTCGTTGCGGACATCAATGCGCTCACGCGAACCATGGCTAGGCGAGTCACGACTTCGCAACCAGGCGACACCACCATTCGCCAGGAGCTGGACGACTTGGAAAAGCTGCCCGTACCCGAAGGCAACACGGAGAGCTTTAAGATAACGTCCGACTTGGAGCGCATCGTCAGTAGGTTCACGGTGACCGAACCCGAGGCGCAAGCAGCCATTGCAGTGCACCCGCAGCAGATGAACGGACTCCCCTGCAAGTTCCAAGACGGGTTCCTGTACGTGATGACGGGACCCGGGGATCAATGGCGGCTGTATATACCGCCCATCGCTAGAGCCGCGCTCTTGCATGAGCTCCACGGCTCTCCGGCCCTTGGGAGGTCATCAGGGTACCCATCGGGTCCTAAGCCACCTGCGACGGCTATTCTTCTGGCCTGGCATGAAGCAGGAGGCACTGGAAGATGTGCGCACATGCCATTCGTGCCAATTGATGAAGCCGCGCAACACCGGGTCGCAGGCCACCCCCACTCATTACCTGATCCGCTGCGACCTTGGGATAGCCTGATGATGGACTTTGTTGGTCCATTCAAAAGGACCCCGTCGGGGAACGAGCAGATTTTGGTGTTCCTCGATCGGTTGACCCGCAGGTGCCATCTGGTGCCTTGTCCCCTGACACTCACCGCGCAGGATTGCGTCCGACTATAGAGCTACCTAGACAATGTCTTCAAGTACCATGGGCTGAGTCGCCAGTTTATCTCCGACCGCGACAAGCTGTTCACTGCCACGTTTTGGCAAGAGTTCTTCGGACCCCTGGGCACCAAGGTCTCCCTCGGGACCGCATACCACAGCTCCTCTACACATCTGGTAGAACGACTTAACCGGGTAGTGGAGGAGACCATGCGCCACTACATCAAGGGGCGAGGCGACAAGCCGACAACTGGGATGAGTTCATTGGGTTTGTCGAGTTTGCCCTTAACAACTCGTCCCAGGCTGCCCACGGCTATACGCCATTTTTCCCGGACACAGGACTGTCAGCACCCCCTCACCCCAGCCGAAATGCTGGCCAGCCAGATGCCCAGCAAGGACGCTACCATACGCACGACGGTGCGAGGTGTGAGGGCCGGAGATGCTTCAGCACATGAAGCAGGCACAGGAAAGTGCGGTTTTGGGATACCAAGCCACACGAGACAAACGCCTGGCGCGCTTGAGAGCCGCGATTGATGCTCGCACGCCCGCGATCGAAATCGGGGACTTGGTCCTCGTGGAGGGTCCTCAACTAGGTCGTTTCGCCCAGAAGGTGGAGGAAGGGCTTAAGACCAAGTTGAAGCCAATCTTCCTCGGCCCGTATCCGGTGGTGGACAAGTTCAAGGACTGCATGTTCCGGGTAGACGTGCCCTCCACTTGGCAGGTGCAGAATAACACGTTCCACAGGGACCAGTTAAAACTGTACCACAAGAGCACGTTCCCGGGTAGGGTAGACGCCCCTGCGCCGCTAGAACTGGCACAACCCAGAGACGGGAGAGGTAGAGAATGAGGTGGAGGCCATTGACAGTGGCCCACCGCGATCAGAAGCGAGGCAGGGGCATGGTGCGCCAGTACCGCGTACAATGGAAGTTCAGCCAGTCGGAGGCAGACCCCATGCCCGACTTCAAGCACATCCCCAAGCTAAACAAGAGCATGAAGCCGCGAGACATCCAGGAGTGGGCTAGGCTGGTGAACAAGGCCGTCACATTCTGGTTGAATTACCACTACTGGGATCTGTCCACCGAGGACTTGATCGACTTAAGATCATCACCCAGGCCATGCCGGACATCTCAGTTACACGACTGCTTCACTGCGATAGCATCGCGTCACAGCCCTACCCCAAGGATATCCACGAGCTGATGGAACAAATTCAGCAGAAGCTCGGCCCACCAGACGCTGAGTTCCAGGAGCGCATCGCCTTTGGTGCATTCCGACAGGGTGACATGCCCTACCGCGAGTTTGAGGTGGAATTTGACGACATGGCGAATCGCCTATTGGATGTGTCGGGCCACGAGTACAAGATCCGCCTCATGGAGGCCATCCACCCTGATCTGCAGCTTGAGGCTAGGAAGAAGTTCGCAGACACCCCGTGGCATCTGTGGGACATGTCCAAGGTCAAAGCATATCTCCTCACTACAGCCGACGACCACATGACTAGTAGGACTGCACGCTCGACGCGGCGCGGTACTGTCAGACGCGTCGAATCCAGCAGACGAAGGCGACCACGCGGAGGAATCCCCAGCTGAGGAGGAGCAAGATGAGGAAGATATCTGCGACGCGCAGAATGACTCTCAGGTCAATGCTCTACTCAACACCCGCAGCTGGCACATGCGGTGCTTCTATTGCCAGGAGATCGGTCACATGAAGCGCAACTGCCCGAAGTTGAGGAGAGGAGCAGACACGCCCGGTGACACGTCGGCAACCTAGTGAACGTGATCATGTGGACCCCTAGCTTTGCACTGCGGTTTGATACTCAGCCAACCTTTCTTTGGGAAAGAACCAACCTGTTCCCTTCTTCCCTGGCAGGATGCTGCCAGGCTAAGGCCGGGCATGTAGGTCTGTCGCATAGTCGGCAACCATTCTGAAATGCTGCGGCCGGGAGGTCTGACACTGATTCACCACTTGTCATGTCTGCCTACTATCAATTGCTCAGTGCCGACCACACCCCCGTTTCCTTTTTATAGCCGTGGCAGCCTCGGCTCGATGTTGTGTTTGGCCGTGAGGTCGAGGATCCTTCGTGTGGCATGCACAATGGCTTGCCGCAACTTAGGTATTGCTGCTAACGCCTATAGTAGTAGTATAATATCGCATTGATACATTTGACTGAGTGACTAATCCCTAGTGTGTCGCGTGGGCGCGACAAATCTGTCGACATGATAGTACTACTGTCTCCAGATCCATATAGGGGGGGGAGGAGTCTGACAAGGGTATGATGAAACGACAGCAAGTGAAGGGCCAATTGAGGTGTCAGAATATAGTACTTGACAGATGTGTCTGGTACTTACTAGTTGTCTTTTCTTTTTTCCTGCACGGCTGCTGGCCAGCGATGGCTGCCCTCAGCAGTTGGCATAATTCCAGAGGCTACTATAGGTGGAGCCTTGTTGTCTTGTTGTTCTAACTTGACACTAGTGGTCTTGTTATGTCTTGTTGCGTACCTTCTTTCTCTTGGGGCTGGCTTCTTGCCACCCCGAGAATCAGCCTGACTTTTGTTTGTACATGCCATGCTTCTGCGCGACCACAAGCGCAACCAACCCATCATTTGCACACAATTTTGCAGGTTTGAGTGGCGCCCATCATGCACTCTCCGTCGCGGAACGCTGTTTTCCCCGTTGCCGAACAAGGGATCGACGCTACATCAAGTAATCAATTCAGCGGTGCACGGTCTGACTGCACCATCAACATGCAGTTCTTCTCCGATATGACCGAGCTGCGCTAGCAACACTGTCAGCCACCGGTTCACGTACGGCTTCTCCTGATTCAGTCGACAATTCAGACGACAACTTGTAACCCCAAGCAACTTTGATACGTATCGTCACGATTTCGACAATAAACGTCAAGTAACTGATCAAGCTATTCTGGCGCATGGCCAGACATCCCAGCAACGGCCAGGAATACCTGCCTCACAGTCGCTGGCATCACAATGGATGTCTTCAATCCACCAAATGGACCGGCACGATCAACAGCTATTATAGGCTTGCCGGATCCACCTGTCACCCTCTATGAATGTTGAGCGGATATAAGCTGCTCTCAAGGAACGGGTATAGGATTGTTCATGAAACTGGTGTAACCCAGGGCGGATGCCTGAAATCATATAGGCTGAAGCTTAAGGCCTGGCGGGACCAGCTCATGAACGCTCCTATAACCCTGTGTTCCATCTTAGGGCTCTAGGCCCGACCGAGGGCTTCCTCGGTAGTATAGGAGGGCCTTACGCCCGCCCGGGTTTTTCGGCCCGGTAGATAGTTAGGGACCAAGGTCTTAGAGCTGGACACTTGGGCGACCTAAGGAAACAAATCCTGCCGGGGCAGGTCTATCCGTGGGGAGAGTCCCTATTCGAGCGCGGCCCCCCTCCGATCGCTAGTGCCCAGGATCGTGCCCCCGATCGCTGTGGCTAGGATCGTGCGCGCCTGCCGTCCGATCGTGCCCCCGATCGTGCGCGCCCGCCTCGAATCACTATATAGGGTGGGCTCCAGCGGATACCCGGCTTGATGCGTGACTAACGGAAGCCTAGGGAGAAGGCAACGAGGCCAAGGTCTGGATAGCGCATGAGCCAAACTATTTGTACCCTTCGCTTGAAGGGAGTGGGCTCCCTTCCCCGATAGGGGGGGAGGAGTGTAGCGTGCCGACTAGGGTCAAACCTAGTGAGCACGAGAGAGTTTGGCAAAAGAAATATGGTATAAAAAGATACGTGCAAAAAGAGATAGATACCTAAGGTGGTTTGAAGTCCATACCTTCCGGCACACCTCTGCTTGTGTATACGAGGGTGCCGACAGTCGAGATCTAGAGTAATATTGGTGACATTGGGATATATATCAATGGATGTGTGTCCGATGGCATAACGTAACGATGGTTACCACGGACATGGTTAGAGGTCGATCAGCCCTATGTTCGACCCGTAGTTCGGCACACTACAATGAACTTCAGGCCGTAGCTTAGTGACGGGTGAATTTGGGCCACACGAGTGGATCAGCCAGCTGGTGCCGAGTGCCGACCTAGTGGCACTGCTTGGCATAAAGGCGTGCGAGGACAATGGACAAGACAGTCGTCCTCCAATCCGCCGACTCACCCACCTCAGTTAATCTGAGCTACGAATTTATTCCTTGTAATACAATCGTGTTGGACACACAACCTTGTACAACTGCAATTGCAAGAATACAAGAAGGTAATTAATATAATGCTTCTGGGCCTACGCTGTGATGACAGCAAGTAGCCCATAGAATAGTGATCACCCTTCCTACTCAGGCAGGCAACAAACCGGGACGATAGTCCCGTATATAGAAACGATCTTTCCCAACGTGTCTGGCCGATTGGCTTGGCACGTTACACTTAGCTGGGCATAGTTTATTGGTCAAAGACTATGACCGAGACATTCTGCTCCGTCAAGTCCGATGTTTTTTGCAACGTCACCCACATCTGTTCGGTGCTGCCCCTTGGCACAAGCTCTACAAACAGGTCGTGGACCGGCTGGATCGCATAGTATCTCCGCACATCTGAACCCTGTGATGCCAGATCTCCTTTGCGGCCGTTCCGAGCTTGGCACTGGATTCGTTGTCCACATCGTCGCGTCGCTGCAGCAACACGATGTTTTCTGGCATCCGCGGGCTTTTGGTTCCCGCCGCACATTTGAAAGTGATGTCCTCCGGCTTTTTGCCTTTACACCGTGTGCAGTTCTTGGACGTTTGGAATCATGGCATGGCTAACGTGATGACTGACTAGCTACCTTTTCAGTGGTTTTCCATTTGCGGGTATTTCCTCGTAAATGGTGGGAGAGCGATCGCAGCAATGGTGCTCACCACTAGACACTCCCGGCCAGCTAGGCTCGAAACACACGCCCTGATCAAGCATGCTGTTTCCGGCCCCACCGTCTAGGTCATCTAGTCGCTCTACACGTAAGCCAGCCATAATTTCAATGCACACGGATACACATTTCCATCACCATTCATATTCATCATCCTGAACGACTCGAACACGCGGACAAGATAACGGCAGGCTCGAGCTACCATGGTCCGGATTCTCCCGATTTCTGGCCTGCGCTGGTTGTCTCCTTGATTAATTAATTAATTAATTAATAGACACGTGACTGCGTCACGTGAGCATAAGTCCTCAGTGGGAGGGGAACATGGGATGGAATGGATGGTATAAGCTATCTAGGTCCTAGTTACAGGGGTTTGGGCACCGCGGCCCGAATCGCTATGAATGCCATACTTGGTCACACGCGGAGCCCCCACAGGCTTGGGGGTGGTCTCCTTCATCACTACTTGCCATCTATCCTTGCGCACCATCTGCCTCCATATTACAGACAAACCAGGAGGCTGCCCGGGTGTGAGCCCGTCACGTCTAGTGTAGCACATGTCCATGCCGAGTCTATCACGAAAAGTCCACGGGTGGCGGCCCTGCCGCGCGCGGCCGGGGGCACGCCAGGTGAGGACATATCGCCCAGGCTGGGCGGGCTTGGTGCCAGCTAGTCTATCTGATGTATCTACCTGATCTGTGCGGGCCAGGTGCCCGGCTAGGCCCAGGCGCCTGTGCCTAATAATGTGGGAAACATAGGGCAAATCAGCGTACAAATCCTCATTACTAATGTGCAAACCAAAGGGGATGTTAAGGGCCTTGCGCAGCATCTTGGTGACGGCGCCGTCGAGTCGTTGCTCCAGCTCCTGCATCAGTGTCTCCTTGATAGTGTGAAGATTATGAGGGTGCAGGTGCCTTGGTGCACCTAGAGCAAGGGTCGCTTACATTCCCACCCTTGCAGGAAGTAGCCTAATTAATTAATTAATTAATAGCCTATTGCAGGAAGTAGCCTAGAATGTATTAAAAGCCATAAGCCCCTTCTCAGGGACATGTGCTACATTGACTCCCAACGGAGTGATGTTCCTAATTAATTAATTAATTAGGATAGATGACATTTTTAATAAAGGTAAGGGTTCTACTTGTTTTACTGTCGATCCTCAATTGTGCACCATGCCAGAATAAAGTGCAACTTAATTAATTAATTAATTAATAGACACGTGACTGCGTCACGTGAGCATAAGTCCTCAGTGGGAGGGGAACATGGGATGGAATGGATGGTGTAAGCTATCTAGGTCGTAGTTACAGGGTTGTGGGCACCGCGGCGGCTGAATCGCTATGCATGCCATACGTGGTCACACACGGAGCCCCCACAGATTTGGGGTGGCCTCCTTCATCACTACTTGCCATCTATCCTTGCGTACCATCTGCCTCCATTAATTAATTAATTAATAAACACGTGACTGCGTCACGTGAGCATAAGTCCTCAGTGGAATGGACTCGGGTGGCGGCCTTTGGCACGCCAGGTGAGGACATATCGCCCAGGCTGGGCGGGCTTGGTGCCAGCTAGTCTTTCTGATGTGTCTACCTGATCTGTGCGGGCCAGGTGCCCGGCTAGGCCCAGGCGCCTGTGCCTAATAATGTGGGAAACATAGGGCAAATCAGCGTACAAATCCTCATTACTAATGTGCAAACCAAAGGGGATGTTAAGGGCCTTGCGCAGCATCTTGGTGACGTTGCCGTCGAGTCGTTGCTCCAGCTCCTGTGTCAGTGTCCAGGTCTCGGCACCGTAGGTCAGGATCGTCAGAATGACGACCTTGAAGAGGTCACGCTTGACGATCCGGGGTAGGGCGGGGTTGCTCCACCAGCGGCGGTGGTCATGGAGTTGCGCCCACGCCATGCCGATCCGTGTCGTCAGGTCGTCCTCGCTAAGTGCAACTTGGCATTCCTTATCATGCGTATATCATTAATTACCATGCATCAGGAAGATTTCTAATCAAAATCTGTGTTTCAACTTTTGAAGCGATGATTCCATATATCAGCGTGCAAAGTCGGACAAGCTTGCCCTTCTTTATGCTAGTAATTTATGTACACTGCAGTTCTCGCAAGTCCAGCCACACATGGGTTACTGCATTGAAGCAGCAGGGGCGTGCTGGAGTTTGCATGCCACTGCGAAAACTCACAAGAGTGATGAACCAGTTTGAACAAAAAAAAAAGCATCTCTGAAACATTTTGAGCGATTGTCACTTGGTGAGGGTTGCCCAAAGCTACTCGAACATTCTTTTGCCAGTGACATCATGGAAAACAGGGGTCAGGTGCCTTGCTCGAAATTGGAATGGGCAGGCCATCATCTAATGACGCGCCGTTTGGAAGGGTGCACTGGCTGGCACACCATCTGGGTTCATGGCCATGAGCGCACTGAGGTCATTCCCGCCCCTCCCGGTCCACCGCCTGCAATGAATGGCAGGGCGGATGGGGACCAGCCAGGCGATCGCACACATCGCGCACCGTGGTTGACATACAGGCCTAGCACCAGAAAGCATGGCATCTTGTAAACTGCGGTGGGGGGGAACAAGTCCAAGGTTCCATGGGTTTTGCTGGGAGGTGACGAGGATAAATACGGTGCGCATGCAACAGGGCGCGCTCGCATCTTGGTACATGTATGTGGGCATCTTTGTACATGTATGTGTTTATCTGTGTACACCGGGCTCCCTTTAATCAGCAGCCAGAGAAGGCCTGAAAGCATGAGGTCATGGGTGGCGACGGGGGCTGCACACGAACAGTTTGCCATCTCACAAGCAGCATCCCGCAAGGTCTCCGGAGCGCTACCAGCCTGCCTGCTATCTTGCCACCTGTTTTGCTGCTTGCTTTCGTGCCATGCGTCAACCCGGCATTCCTGCGCCTTGCCTCCTTAGTTGTCTCACCACCAGGTGCCCTACCAGCCCAAGATGTGGATGATTACGCCATAGAGCAAACACACCGCCCATTCGCACTAAAAGTACGGACCACTTTGTCGGTAGCACGGCTGAGATCCCCCTTTATATGGCGCGCCTCCTGCATAATAACAGTGATAACGGCTGCAGTGGAATCCGCGAGTTTATAGACGAACCTTCAATGCTGCAGCTTCCCGTCGGAGTTCCTTGACCACCGCTGCCAACGCCTCCGGGTTTACCCCGTTTTCGCAGAGGCCGATAAGTATGGAGAGCGTCTCCCGGTCAAGTCCAGTGTTTAGCAGCAGCGAGATCTCGAAAGCAACTGAGATAGGAGGCATGAGAAGCAAGAGCAGGCGGCGTTCAGGAAAACCGTTCGAACATATTGTGCCTGCATATTTGGCATTTTATGCGCCCATGTAGCTATAAAAATTTCTTTCAGGATATGCCAGCGCAGCAATATGCGTTTGCACCACGAAGGATAAGTAGATTTGGACAACAAACGCCCGTTGAGCTAACGGGCACGACCGTAGATTGACTGCATGCCTTACTCAAACATTAGCTGTCCACGCAGGCATACATGCATTCAAAAAACAAACAGTACGACGACGACATTGCTGGCCAGCGAAAGAAAGCAAGCACTTTAGCCGACGCCTCGCTCATTAGAAAAAAAGGATACTGTCCAGCGTTTCTCGAGCCTGTTGTACCGCAATTGTATCCATGGCACTCGACGTCAGGATTTTTCTCCAGTACACGCAAATGTTGAAATTCAACTTCAAGCGGCAAAAGCCTTACAGTCAGATGGTGAATTTTCTCAAGAATAACATGAAACAATCATCTACACCACGCAAACCCACCAAACATAGATCTAATTGAAGACCGACTTGATAACAGCTGCGATAAACCAACT
This sequence comes from Mesostigma viride, assembly GCA_009746045.1. Taxonomy (NCBI): domain Eukaryota; kingdom Viridiplantae; phylum Streptophyta; class Mesostigmatophyceae; order Mesostigmatales; family Mesostigmataceae; genus Mesostigma; species Mesostigma viride. Next base: position 192,451 of record RPFO01000015.1, read on the forward strand.
TTTGTATTTACGTCAGAAGCGTGTCAGAACTCAGAAGCCATGGAAAACGGGAAAACGTTTGAATACCGTCATTGGGCTCGTTGCTGGAAGAAGGGCTTGCATGTATACGGTTACATATTTAGTTTGGTATATCGCGTCCGAATCGTATAAATTTCATCTCCAGCCCCCAGGCGTCCACGACCGCGCCGCGCCCGTAAACATTGCGACCATGTGTGCTGGCAGCGACGTGAAGGCATCACAATTCACAAAACGATTGCCAGCCATTCTTTCCGTCATACTCGAGTGAAGGCCGGGGTGCCTTGCATCGGCTGTTTCATTACAGCGTAATAACACCGGCCCAACCAATGATCAAATGGCTACTATGGGAAGCCTTGTCGTGGTCAATTTAAAGTTGCGCCCTGGATCGTAAGGCAGTTAAGGTTTTGAAACAGGGCGCCTCTGGATGTGAGGATGTCAGCGGGTAGACTTGCCTCGTTCCTGTTTCTTCTTCTACTGGTCCAATCCCGACAGTTCGTCTCCTTTGCTCAGGAGGACGCAGTCGATGGTGACGGGTTAGGGGATGCAGGCTTAGATAGCGCTTCTTTAGGAGGCGATGATGGCCCCGCCGACTTGGCGGTTGATGATGACACAGCTACGCTGGATGACGGTTCGGCGGGAGGCGGTGCGGTAGCGGACGCAAGTGCCGGAGATGACGCCGAGCAGGGTGATGTACAGGCGGAAGCTGGCGACGGGGTCGATGACATAGTTCCCGGCAATGCCGAGGACGGAGAGCCTGACGGGGAGCTTGGCGACACCGGGGCGCAAACCAGCGAAATAGATGAGCTAGCCTCCAAGGAGGAGTCACAGCAAAGTGGCTTTGGTAAGGAGGAAGCGTCAGAGGAGGACGGGGGGGCACCGGGTGCCGAGGAGGCGGACGGTGCACTGGATTCTGATGGGGCGGATGATGCGGGCAGCTCGCCAACCTCCGGTTCCACGGATGACGCAGACGAGCCAACATCCAAGGAAGACGAGGAGCTGGGCGAAGAAACGGGCAGCATCTCGGATGCCGGCTCCTCGTTGCAGGAAGCTGCGGAAACAAGGGACGATGAGCCCCAGGAGTTGGCGCGAGAGGACGCGGAGGACACGACCCACTCTCAGTCGTCGAGCCGTGGGTCGGGAGCGGACACGGAGGCGACCTTAGAAGACGCCACCTCGGGAGACATCACCGCCGAGGACAGCGGGAGCCCCCAGGGTCGCTCCGACAGCTCGGAGGAAGCGGACCTGGCGTTGCACGCGCCCATCGGTGCCGGGCAGGATGGAGGCGAGCTCCATGCGGCGCACGGCGGCCGGCGCGGGGGCCATCGGCTGGGCCACCTGAACACGGCGGCGGCCAAGCAGTCGCCGCGCGAGGTGATCCAGAACCGCTACATCAACCCCGGGGGCGGCCCCCATGGGTCGCAGTCCTTCTCAATCGCTCGGCGCGCGGTAGCGGTGGGAGAGCACATGGACGTGACTTTTGACGCCGTGGTGGCCAAGACGCGCAAGCACGTCGCGCCGCACGTGGGCCGGCTGGCGCGCTCGGGCTATGAGGTGGCAGCCAAGACGCACAAGGGCATCCAGGACACGGTGTCCCACTACGTGGGCCCCGAGCACACGCCGCTCGTCTCTACCGTCGTCTCCTACGTGGCGCTGCTGACGCCGCTGCTGGTCTCGCTGCTCATCATCCTGCGCATCCGCGCCATGTTCAGCATCCAGAAGGTGGTGCTGTTTGCCAACCTGTACCTGACCGCCTACTGTGCCACGCTGGTGCTGACCACCTGCCTGATCGGCGTGGAGCCGCTGGCCACGCTGCAGCGGTCGAGCGAGAGCAACTACGTGGTGGTCCAGCTGGTGGAGGCGTTTGGCTATATCCTCTACATGCTCATGCAGCTCATCAACCTGGGCATCATGTCCTCCAGTGGCTGCTGCACCCGCTTTGCCGCCGTGCTGCAGATCTGCCTGGCCTCCGGTGTGGGTCTGCACTACTACCTGAACGTGTGGCAGCCGGCGATGCTGGACCTGCCCCCCTCGGTCTCCTGGCAGATGTACGGCGGCTACGCGCTCGTCTTCCTGGCCTGCTGCTTCATGTCGCGCGTGCGCGCCGTGTCCAAGACCGACACCGAGACGCTGCTTGTGGGCTCCGACAAGAAGCTGTGAGGGGTAGCGCGGGCTCCGACAAGAAGCCATGAGGTGTGGCAGGGGATGCACCACGAGAAGCTGTGAGGGGCGACGCGGGACGCCAGTGGCCAGAGGATGTGGTGGGCCATGCACGACATGGTGGGCGGCGTGGGCTTTGGGGGCCACCGCGGTGTACAAGGAGCGGGGAACAAGTGCCACAGTGGGCCCGATGGCACCTTGTGCAACGCACATGTGGCAAAGCGCAACAGCAGAGGCTTGTCTGCAGAGGGCAGCAGGAGAGCGCAGGCAGCAATGTAGGAATGCCGCAGCTGGACCTGTTGTGAAGGTTTGGCCAGAAGTTGTGGATATGCATGAAGCATGCAGCAACGGAGCGCACGCTGATGTTGGATTTCAGTCCTAGTGTGTACCAGGAAGGGGTTGACAAGGATGTCAGCAATCTAGGCCTCCTTGTGTTTCATGTGACAAAGAGCTGCCAATGGCAAGCTTTGGGCCGGCGCCGGCATGAAACTCTTTGGGGACACAGGAATGAACATTTTCAGGGGCAAGGTGCACGGTAGTGCTGTGGGCCAGCACAATGTGATTACAAAACGGATTTGCTGAGTTTCATGAAGGGCAAATCGATTCCTAAGTGCTTTTATGCAAGGTGTGCTGTGTCCTTGCCCAGTTTGTTGTTTGGGTAGTTTGTTTACGGTTTGATGCCAGTGTATGTTGTCATTGGAATAGATGCAATATGCCATGGTCGCTTGCAATGGAGCAGCTTCTTGCTTTGAAATCAACCCGTCTGCTTGTCTCAAGTGGCGGGCTGTAATGTTACTGCCTGCACTCCTGGTAGTGCCGCAGCATAGCTGTAAGTGTACAGCGTTTCATACTCAATCAATAAAACCAATGAATGAATAGTTTTTTTTCTACCCTAAGACTTCTTGTCAGTTCCACAATTTTGAATGAACAGGCTGTATGAAAGGTAATCGGGGTTCTTTGAACGGAGTTTCTTCTATACGTGAATGCGGGAACAAGAGGCCGCTGATTGAGCGGCTTATAGGTCGTAGTGTTTTCTCGTAGCTTTTTGGCTAGAGCTTTTGTGATTAGTAGATGCAGTATAGTGCATGGTTGAAAAATGAATCAAATAAAATGTGCGTTCCGCGCTTGGGTTGATTATTAATTAATTACTTAATTAGACCCGTGCTCCCGTTGGGGAGTCACGGAGCATTAACCCCGATGGATGGATGGATGGATGGATGGGTGCAAACAGTCCTACCGGTCTAAGCTATCTACAACATCTATCTACAACAACTAGTCTAAGCTCTCTACCCTAGGGGACCTGTCTGGCGTGCTTCCCGTATGCTTGCACACGCGGGCGCTTCCCAACGGGAGGGGGGTTATTGTCCTCTATGACCTGGACCCACTTGGCCTTGTCCATCATCTTGTTCCAAATCACGGAGAGACCTAGCCCCCCCATGTCTGCGACTAGCTGTTCTTTGAAGGTGCGGGCCTTGCGGCGGCGAGCATTGCTGGGCCCGGCCCACGTAAGGAGGTGCCGGCCAGGCTGAGCTGGGCGCAGCCCCGCGGGGGGGCCACGTGAGGTGTCTACCTGGTTGGTGCGAGCTAAGTGCCCTACTAGCTGCAGGCGCCGCTGCTTAATGGTGCTGGTGATTAAATTAAATTAAATTAAATTATAACTGTGGTGCTGGTGATATGTGCTTCAGACACGTGTGTAGTACTCCTACACACACAGATCTCGAATGATTTATCTAGTACCAAATCCGAAAGGCTTGCATCACGTATCCCCGGAAAGGAGAACTTTTGCGGATGACTGTAGGTGTAAGTTGGTGATGCCCTAGGATCCGGAGACAACCGTCCTATAGTCAGCGAAAGTTGGTGCGAGAGGTCCCCAGTTCGATTCCGGTCGGATTCATTTGCAGATCGCGTTTTCCGCGTTTTCCGCGGACCGGCACTGAACGCAAATGGTTTTCACCTTTGCGGCGTGCCAAATCAGAATATGTGCTTCATGGCATGGCTAACGTGATGACTGACTAGCTAGACCTTTTCAGTGGTTTTCCATTTGCGGGTATTTCCTCGTAAATGGTGGGAGAGCGATCGCAGCAATGGTGCTCACCACTAGACACTCCCGGCCAGTTAGGCTAGAAACACACGCCCTGATCAAGCATGCTGTTTCCGGCCCCACCGTCTAGGTCATCTAGTCCGACGCTCTACACGTAAGCCAGCCATAATTTCAATGCACAAGGATACACATTTCCATCATCATTCATCTTCATCATCCTGAACGACTCGAACACGCGGACAAGATAACGGCAGGCTCAAGCTACCATGGTCCGGATTCCGCTCCCGATTTCTGGCCGTGCTGGTTGTCTCCTTGATAATTTCAATGCACAAGGCTACGCATTTCCATCACCATTCATATTCATCATCCTGAACGACTCGAACACGCGGACAAGATAACGGCAGGCTCGAGCTACCATGCTCCGGATTCTCCCGATTTCTGGCCTGCGCTGGTTGTCTCCTTGATATATGGCATGCCGAGGTACAGGTCCTCATTGCGAACATGAGCAGCATAGCCTACTCGGAAAATGGATCGCAGCATGTTGGTGACCGCGCCGTCCAGCTTTCGGGCCAGGTCGGCGGTGAGGGTCCACGTCTCGGCCCCGTACGTGAGAACAGGGAGGACGAGGACCTTAAACAGGTCCTGTTTCTCTATCTTGCCCAGGGGCTTGCGCCACACATGGACATGTGCTACACTAGACGGGCTAACACCCGGGCAGCCTCCTGGTTTGTCTGTAATATGGAGGCAGTAATGAGGATCTGTACGCTGATTTGCCCTATGTTTCCCACATTATTCTAAAGGCACAGGCGCCTGGGCCTAGCCGGGCACCTGGCCCGCACAGATCAGGTAGACACATCAGATACTGACTAGCTGGCACCAAGCCCGCCCAGCCTGGGCGATATGTCCTCACCTGGCATGCCCCAGGCCGCGCGCGGCAGGGCCGCCACCCGTGGACTTTTCGTGATAGACTCGGCATTAATCAATTAATTAATTAGACTCGTGCTCCCGTTGGGGAGTCACGGAGCATTAACCCCGATGGATGGATGGATGGATGGGTGCAAACAGTCCTACCGGTCTAATCTATCTACATCAGCTACATACTACATCTATCTAACAGCATTCTAACTACAACATCTATCTAGACAGCCGCACTGCCCTAGGGGAGCTGTCTGGCGTGCCTCCCACGGGATTGCACACGCGGGCGCTTCCCCACTGGGGGGGGCTCGCAGTGTCCTCTATGACCTGGGCCCACTTGGCCTTGTCCATCATCTTCTTCCAAATCACGGAGAGGCCTAGGCCCCCCATGTCCTCTACTAGCTGTTCTTTGAAGGTGCGGGCCTTGCGGCGTCTAACATCACTGGGCCCGGCCCACGTCAGGAGGTGCCGGCCAGGCTGGGCTGGTCGCAGTCCTGCGGGGGGGCCACGTGAGGTGTCTACCTGGTTGGTGCGAGCTAGGTGCCCTAATAGCTGCAGGCGTCGCTGCTTAACCCAATGGTGCTGGTGATATATGGCATGCCCTGGTATAGGTCCTCATTGCGGACATGAGCAGCATATCCTACTCTGAAAATGGAACGCAGCATGTTGGTGACCGCGCCGTCCAGCTTGCGGGCCAGGTCGGCGGTGAGGGTCCACGTCTCGGCCCCATACGTGAGAACAGGAAGGACGAGGACCTTGAACAGGTCCTGTTTCTCGATCTTGCCAAGGGGCTTGCGCCACAGGGCCCGATATTGGCGTAAAGCGTGCCAGGCGAGGGAGATGCGGTGGTCCACATCAACCTCGCAGCTGGGGAGCAGGCTGCCCAGCAGCTTGACGCGGTCCCGATACAGGACTTGAGAGCCGTCGAGGAGATAGAGGGGCGGCGGTGAGTGGGTGAGCCCAACCGCCAGGGCCTCTGTCTTCTTGCTGACCTCAAGCCCCACTGCACGGGCCTCGATAGCCAGGCAGTCAAGCCATGTCTGCACGTGCCCAGTGTCCTCGAAGAGGGTGGTGTCGTCTGCGTAGATGATGTCTGCCTGCCGAATCTCCGTGTCCGCACCGCCATGCCAGAATTTGTTAGCAACCTGCACTCCTGGTTCCCTGCCCACGATGCGGGCAAATCGCTTGCGCGCCTGAATCATTACGTATTCGACCACAATAATGAACAGGTAGGGCGACAGCACGCAGCCCTGCCACACACCCTTCTGTAAAGGGCATGGGGGCGTGGTCCCGTAAGAAGTGCGCACCGAAGTGGTGGACCCTTCATACAGGTTGCGGATGACAGCAATCAGGGGGCGGGGGATCCGGAACAACTCGAGGATGTCCCAAAGCGCAGGCCAGAAAACCGAATCGAAGGCTTTGATGAAGTCCACCAGCACAAGGTGCAAAGGGGACTCACCAGGCTGAAGGCGTTGCAGTTCCTCCACCAGTCGGAGAGTAGCGAAGAGCGCCTGTACTGTGTTGCGACCTGAACGGAAGCCGTGCTGCGTCTCGCTGAGGTGACCGTCCAGGGCCGTGCGCAGGCGGTTCAGGATGAGCCGCATAAGAAGCTTGAGGGGGGCACTTTGAATGCACACCCCTCTGTAGTTGCCGGGGTCGGCAGGCGACCCCTTGTTCTTGTACAGCATCGTGCGAAAACTGTGTTGCCAGGCCGCTGGAGGTGGTTGCGACGACAGCAGAAGGCGGTTGCAGATGTCCCAGAAGAGCAGCATAACACCTGTGTCCTCGAATTCGGCTAGCTGCAAGTTTTACAACTGCGGCAGGATTCAATCTCGTCAGAGCCGCCGGTGGCTGCGTCGTAACGCAGGCGCTGGACCGCCTCCGTGACCTCGCGAGAGGTGAAAGGAGGCATGTCAGACGGGTCGCCAAGTGGGCCGACCAGCGGGGGGACTAGGTAGTCCGCCGCTGACCTAGGCGGGGCCGGGGGCCCAGCTGCATGGGCCGGCCAGCCGGGGCGGCCGGGCGGGCGGCGGCGGCTGGGAGCAGGGTGGGGGCGGCGCAGCTGTCCCCACGACCTAGACTCGGCATGGACATGTGCTACACTAGACGCGACGGGCTCACGCCCGGGCAGCCTCCTGGTTTGTCTGTAATATGGAGGCAGATGGTACGCAAGGATAGATGGCAAGTAGTGATGAAGGAGACCACCCCCAAGTCTGTGGGGGCTCCGCGTGTGACCGCATATGGCATTCATAGCGATTCGGGCCGCGGTGCCTGGGCACACCCCTGTGTCTATTAATTAATTAATGGAGGCAGATGGTACGCAATGATAGATGGCAAGTGCATGGTGATGAAGGAGACCACCCCCAAGTCTGTGGGGGCTCCACGTGTGACCGCGTATGGCATTCATAGCGATTCGGGCCGCGTTGCCCACACCCCTGTCACTAGGACCTAGATAGCTTACACCATCCATTCCATCCCATGTTCCCCTCCCACTGAGGACTTATGCTCACGTGACGCAGTCACGTGTCTATTAATTGCGCCACAGGGCCCGGGTTGATTATACCCGGGCGGAACGGGGCGTGAGGTGCAGTGCCCCTGAAAAGAACAACCTACGCATTGTTTAATACTAGCCGTGCAGATTCGGGATATTCTACCCCCGGTCTGTACAGTTAGCGTCTTACTAGCATCACTGAACATAAGTGTTTGCTGACGTCAGTTAGCTAGGGATAAGGGAGGTTTTGCGACTAAAAGCCGCTCAGGCTGGTCGGCCTCTTTCTTTGCTCGTTGTCGTTGCGGCGGCAGCCGCAGCTAGAGGGGCTGCGGAGCAAAATCCCAAGAGCACTGGTTGCACCGGCCACTTGGCCGGTGGTGAGACTTCCAGTTGTTAACCAGCCAGGCGTAGTTCCTCGCCCGGTTAACTAAAAGAAAAGAAAATGATTACCTCCGGTCCGCACCTTTTCCCCAGCTTGGGGTCTTTGGTGGGCCAGGTGCCGTGACAGGTGCTCACTTGTCGCTCGGTCGGCCCAGTGCACGAGCTGGTGCTCCGTACCTGGGGATGCTTGCACCCCGGGTTGGAGCCGGATGGCTGGCACTGGCGACCCGTGTCTCGGTCCGCGGCCTGAGGCTTTTTCTTCGGAAATTGCTGCTGGCCAGCAACTTTTGCAACTGCCCTCCGCCGAGGGGGGAGGGGTTGGGGCTGGGGACGGCGATGGGGAAAGCGCCTAAGCTAGAAATTTTTTCCCCACGCATAGAAACCTCGGCCCGGGGGATGCAGTCTTGGCTGAACGGACTCTCATTCAGCCAGGTTCCTTGGGCTGTGGCCTCGGGCATCCGGGCTGGCGGGGCCTGGGCTAGGTCCACGTTTTTTCTCGAAGCACCCCGGGTCTATTGGGAGACGGCCATTGCGGTACCGACCCGGGGCCCCGAGAGGGGTCATGATAGGCTGGCCGTGTGCAATCGCAGTGCAAATGCGCTGGGCCTTTTTGGGCCTGGCCATGCATCCACAGCCGCCTGGCACATGCCTCCCGATGTGGGGGGGCTCCCGTTTTGCGTCAGGGTGGTCACTTGTGACAACGAGCAAGGTGGAGTGCGGCTTCAAGGGAAAGCCAGGACGGGGGTGATTGGGCAACGTACTTCATGAAGGGCCTTGAACGGCGTGCCTCCGGGCATGCCAATAGTGTCACATTTCTGCTTCCACTTATTGTTTTAATGAAGATGCTGGTTTTTGTGGGAGCTACAATACGTGGGCCGGACATGAGTCGGCAGTCTTTGAACGGAGTTTCTTCTATACGTGAATGCGGGAACAAGAGGCCGCTGATTGAGCGGCTTATAGGTCATAGTGTTTTTTCGTAGCTTTTTGGCTAGAGCTTTTGTGATTATTAGTAGATGCAGTATAGTGCATGGTTGAAAAATGAATCAAATAAAATGTGCGTTCCGCGCTTGGGTTGATTATACTCGATCGGGCGGAACGGGGCGTGACTGGTGCAGTGCCCCTGAAAAGAACAACCTAAGCATTATTTAATACTAGCCGTGCAGATTCGGGATATTCTACCCCCGGTCTGTACGGTTAGCGTCTTACTAGCATCACTAATTAAACATAAGGGTTTAATGACGTCAGTTAGCCAGTAGGGATAAGGGAGGTTTTGCGACTAAAAGCCGCTCAGGCTGGCTTTGTCGGCCTCTTTCTTTGCTCCCCACCCACCCACCCTTGTCTTGGTTGCCTCTAGGGCAACGTACTTCATGAAGCGGAACGGCGTGCCTCCGGGCATGCCATTAGTCTCACATTTCTGCTTCGACTTATTGTTGAAGATGCTGGTTTTTGTGGGAGCTACGTGGGACATGAAAGGTATTTGCTTGAAACCCTGCGCTGGTTGTCTCAGTCTTTGGTAGTTTGCTTGAAACCCCGGTTAATTCTTAGAGGTCAGTATTTTCTATTAACCGTGGAACTCCAAGGTAACCAGACTCTTTATTAAAACAATAAGTAGAGCACATCGGGAAGTGGCCCTCAACTGGCCATCCTTACCCATGGGAACACTTTATGTCCAAAAAGGCTAGCCTTACCCCCAAACAGGCAACACACAGGGAGGGCGGGTGGGAAAACAAAAGAGACCGCCATGAGCTAGGTGAGCAAGCTTTTATCGTGTTTCAAGGCCAACGGCTCTCTACCAACGGCCAGATCCGGCAACGGCCTCTAAACAGTTTTAGCCGTCAAGTTTTACTTCTGACAGATATTGCTTGTTGCAAACCCGTCCGCAATCACAGATCTGCTAGGAGAACCTAGACGCAAAAATCCGTCGTCAAGGTACTCAGCACACCGTCAAGGTATGGGCCGCAACAATTAGGCCATATCATCCGTAATACTCGCACACTAGAAGCCTAATCAACCTTATTACGATCACATCACCCAGCTCTATTTCACCTAGCATCAGCGGCTCCCCTTCCGTATCACTATAAAGAAACTATGTTCAGAGAGCCCCGATTCTATTAAGGGGAGGTGGCACCCCAAAAACCTTAAAAATTGACCTATGCTACTATCACTTGAAATTCATTTGCACAATGCTAAGTTATGATTGTGGGCACTAAATAACATCTCTAGTGAGTTGTCCATGCACTTGTTGGGGGTACTACCCCCATATATACGCCAATAATGCGCTATTAATAGCAAAAGACGCTAATTAGGGCTGGGTACGCCCCAGTCAATGCACACATTTATTTGCAAAACTGTCTGCAGCGTTTTTAGTTCCCTGAGTTTGTAGCTTGCTGAGCTATTTACATCATGGAAAGGGCAAAACCTCGAACAGTTATTAATTTCCCCGCAAAACGACCCATTTTTTACCGGACATTGGGAATAACTTTTTATAAACACGTCAAAAAAATACTTTTTTCTGCAGCGAAAATCCGTCTAACAGGGGGACAACTGTCTTCCAAGTCCCAGGTCATTCCGACAAGTCTAGCTCAAGTTATAAAGTCAAACGTGCTAAAACTGAACATAAGCTAAAGGAGGTTTTTCTTTGTACAAGGCCAGTTAGGCATGATGTTTTCCATCCAAAAAGCCTGAAAGCATGCCCTACTCGATCACAAAACATAAGCAAACAGCTAGGCACCTCATCTGCCCTCACCTGCCCTCAGCATGGCCAACCTTGCCAGCCCAAGCATAGCAACACGATCGTTAGGCATACATGCCAAGAGAGCATACACAATAGTCAACCCAAGGTTACCTTGTAAACTTCATGATTAGAACTCAGCAAATCTATGACCAAAAGCACATATAAATAACTCTAGCACACTGATGACGACACATGCTCACGGTTTGGGGTCACTGTGACACGCACTGTTGGGTTCCCTAGACGACCACCTGACAGGCGCTAAGGACCACTCAGTAACCAAGTTAACACAATTACACTTTACATGCCATTCAACATGCATCAAATACGTGCTGAATATGTTATGAAGCACAAAGGGGTGGCCACACACCTCATACACCTTCACCCTCCCTCGAGCATGGCCAGATATATAAGCATGTGAATAGCAATAATGATGATGGCACTAAAATGCCTAACCAGCATTATCTATGTTTCTCCCAGGTTAGAGTGTAAGGTTTATGCCAACCAAGCTAATCAACACAGCAACAACTCCTTCACTGCCCTACCTGAGATGGGCAACAAACTGGAACTATGGAGGGCAAGGAACCGAGGAGATCATGGCATACAAAGCTTGCATGCAGTCAACCTTGTCAACCATGGTTGGCTCAGCACATTGCAGTCTTTTCACATCATCATATCAAGGGAAAGCTCAAATAAACCAATGGTGGCAGCTATCTACATGCAGTCACACAAATGCAATATCTCCAACATGATCGTCAATAAAACACTTCCTCCCCTGCACGATAAAATGGAAAGAAACCATTGGCGGCCCTCCAGCGCATGAGCGCTGTGATGCCGCTGCGAAGAGAGGGTGCGTCACTCTCACACAACAAGAAGCGTCCATACGCACACCATCCTTGCCAGAACACGTTTTATGAAATGCCTCAAACCTTCCCGAGAAGCTATAGGCTTGGACTGAAGCGGCCCTGACCACGACATCAACGAAAACAATCTAAAGCTGCCAGGTATTCGGCAAGCAACGGCGAGCTAGCTGGCGGAAACTGCCCAAAAAGAACGCAAAAAACTTCGAACGATGAGCTCATAGAAGAAAGAACTGATAGCACATAACATTCGCGACAAATCTATACATTGCCCTCGCAGATCCCTCGCTCAGGCGCGCAACAACGGCCGTTCTTCCATGGAAGGTTCCGACATGCACTGCGCAGGCCTGAAGAATTACTTACCGAGAATGGCCGAAAATGTAGCAAAAAGCACCAGTTCGGTTTGGAATTCAATGCTACCGATATTAATGCATCCTTCACGGTCAAAAAGCCCCCCCAAACTGCGAATTTACTGCCGCTATCACGAATTCTATTTTATTCCGCGCGACCAAAAACTGCAGTTTGCCCCCCATGCCGATGGCAGTAAAAGAAAGCAGCGAGATTGTAAACCAGCTACTTGCCGCCACAATCCAACATCATTACATCATCGTCTTCAACATTCGAGCAATTTTTTGGCATTTCTCTAGCCCTACATTGCTAGTTTCGCCTAAACGCAGTCGCCATGGCCACTTCCGCAAGGGGTGCGCGCACCGTGCACCCACTTTTCACGGTACGGCTGGTACCGCGAATTTTTTGGCGCGGAAAATATTCGGCGCGCCACGTCCCCTTAACCGTGGAACTCCAAGGTAACCAGACTCTTTATTAAAACAATAAGTAGAGCACTATCGGGAAGTGGCCCTCAACTGGCCATCCTTACCCATGGGAACACTTTATGTCCAAAAAGGCTAGCCTTACCCTTACATCCCTCCCTGGCGACCCAAGCCAGGGGCAAAACAAAAACCGGTGGACGCATAAGACAAGAATGAAGGGAACTTAAGAGGAAGGCAGAGAAAAGACGCTCCGCCAAATGCGCGGGGGGCAGGCGGCGATAGCCCGAACCAGGGCGTCAGGAAGGGTGAGGGCCAAGCTCCGGTGCAATCCCACATAGTGGGCGACAGTTTTGCTGCTGCGCCAGCGACCCCGATGCTGAATATCAGCCATGCTGCGCTGCCGCAAAAAATCATAGGTAGCCCCCCATGCCGCAGCCCGTGAATGGTAAACACCGTGTCGACCCCCAAAGCTTGCGTGGCCTGATGCCAAACCCGGCTGAACTGGGCATAATCGTAAGGGAACACCCGCTCCCAGGCCGCCTTGCCACGCATACAAGCCCGCAAGAGGGTCTCAGTCATGACATCCTCGATCACCACAGACTGCACCTCCCCCTTAGCCGTCTTAGCTGACATCAACAACAAGGCGCCCCGCTGCGAACCCCGCAACCGAACATCAGGCTGCAAGCGCACATGGCCGACCAACAGGTTGAGCGCCTCCGATACCCGCAGGTATTGTTGGAAAATAACGATGACCATCATAGCCGCACGAGGCTGCCGCTGGAGCACCATAGTACAAGCAAGCGCAAACGCAGCCTCCCATGGAATGGGGGGGGGGCACGAGGGGGTGCCAACGTGCGCCAGCCAGCCAAAACACTTCGTGCCAAGGCCCAATCCCGCACCTCCCGGGGAAGTACAAATTCAGGCCCATAAGCGCATTGACACACAACTGGCGGCTGTAACACCGTGAGTGCGCCCAAGCGACATACTCGCAATAGTATTCCTCTATCGTCAAGCCGCGCAACAAGCTGCCAACCCGACCCCGCCGGCTCGCCCACCATGCGAAAAAGGACCTAAGACCCCGATGGTAAACCATCAAAGTAGCCGGCTTCACCTTGCCCTCAAGAAGGGTCAAGTAGCTAGCGCCAAGCCGAGGCCCGGGATTGGGATGAACACCCTCGCGAGTCAAATCGCGGACCCACCCGGCCACCGAGGCAGCCATGGAAAGCCCCCGCGAAGGCCCATCCGCAGGCTGAAGCTCACTTGGCGTCCAGACCCATTGTGAGCGGCTGCCGGTGACCAACGTAAGAGCGCACAACCGGCGGCATTGCTTGTTTAACCGGTAAGAAGAGGAACGCCCTTTAGCCAAGCAGCCCAAAGCGGCAGTGGAGTCCACTAACCTCACCACCCGCTTACCCCATGTTCCGAGGTTCCGGGCCGAGCGCTCCACCCCCTTCACAGCGGCCCGCACTTCCTTCTCGTTGATGTGCATGGTCGAATCGCGCCAGCGACTCTTGATCCCTACGCGCCATCGCCCGTGGATGATGGCTTTTCCGCGGCCTTGGTCAAGGGTCTAGGCCCGGCATACATGGCCTCACCTGGGGTGAGGAGGGTTGGGTAACCCCGCACCTCCCGGGCCCGAGCTAATTCCGTCACCTCAGCTGGGGCCATCTCAGCGTAGACAACCCCCTGCCCAAAACTAGACGCATCCGAGGCCACCACCACCGGAGCCAGGGCAGCCCCCCGGTCCACACGGAGCATGGGGGCCAACGCCATGGCACACTCGAGCTCATCGCGCACACCTTGCCACAAAGGTCGCGTTCGCTGGCCCCACCCCTTGAGGTTGATGAACTTAAAACTCTGCTGCCATATGGACAAGCAAGTGCGGCTGAGCATCTGCAGCCACACCCACCGGCCCACGACGGCCGCCAGCGCCTCAGCGGTAGCGCGTCCCCTCTCGAGGAGTACACGAGTGTGCGCAACCACAAGGGTGAGCTGCTTAGCTGTCGGCTCCAACACCCCATCCCGCCGGTGAACAACACCCAGAGCTTCTAGCTCGTCCTCCCCCTCCGGGCTAGCCATGATCGTCTTGTCCTTGGAGGGCACAAGGTTGTTAGGCGCGTACCCGTCTTCAATAGCACTCGCGATTAAGCGATTCACCGCCTCGCACGTGCGCCCATTGCTGACCACCAGGTCATCAATAGTGATGGATACCATAGGGGCAGGGGGGTCCTCAAGGTCGATTTGCATCTCCCTCGTGCTCTCCTCCTTGTACTCGATGGCTAGGGCGGTTGGGTTACCCCATGCATTCCGAAGCACGGTCAGCTCCCCTACACTTGTGAGGCGGTTCACCTGCCGTCTAGGATCCAAAGCGCCCGTGGCATAGAGGACCATCTCATGGATGGCTTCCCCTAGCGCTACAGCGTGGGAGTGCCCCATGGCCAGCACTTTCAGCACTGGCCACACCCTCCTCCGCCGCCCCGGCAGCCCGACATCGGTGGACCACACATCAGGTAGCCCTTGATAATCCCACCACCACTCCGGCACTTGGATGGTATAGTAATACGAGACCAGATCGCTCTTGGCCGTGTAGCACCGACCCTTGATATAGACCTCCGAGTATATGCCCAGGTGGGGTAACACCGTCTTAGGGGGGTCCACCCACAGTGCGTTCCCCAACTTCTTATTCACAATGAGCCTTAACTCCCCCACTCCTTTGGCCACCCCAAAACATCCGTCTACCCACTTTGGCCGCGTCTCTCGGAACTCCACCATCCCCACGTCCGCTGCCCTCCCCATCAACTTGCCCCACTCCGCCATGGTGCACCCTCGGCTGGGGGCAGGTACATTCCAATACCTCGCACTGGCAGCCACCTCCGGCTTGATGCAGTTGGCCTCGCTGGCGTACACCTCTCGCCAACTAGGTCGTAGCGCCAGCAAATCCAGCAGCTTCGCCTTTCCTGCCACCTCGCGCTTCGGCAGACTCACCCGCTCCGCCACAAGTTGTTCATACTTATTACATTTCCCATAGATTAGATCACTTCCTTCTGCGGGGCCTGTCGCAACGCCGGTTACGCGGCGACTGTACCACTCGCAGTGCTTCTTGACCCTTTTCAGGGCCTCCGCCGTTCCTCTGGAGCACGCGCCTCCAGATTTAGGCGGAGGGTCTGCCCCCCCGTGCCATAGCCAATTCAACCACGTAATCACCTTGTGTTGTAGAGTGAAGGTCCGGCGGCGGCGAGTTGCACGCTGGCGTCTGCGTGCTGACCTCACTCTCCCCCACGTAGTGCTTAGAGGCATTGTAGGAAGAGGCAGTGGGAAGGGGGAGCGGTTTACCCTTTCGGTGTTTACTTGGTTTGCTGGGCCTTGCCCAGCTTCTCCATCATCGTGGCGCTTTGCAGGGCCATCTTCATGGCCGGGTTGCTCACCAAGGAGGCATCTTCCTTGAGAGCAAGGAGGTGGCCAGCCACCTTCCACCCTCCTGACCCCTGGCTCTCCACTAGGAGCATGCTGCCACCACCCTCATGAGATACTCTACCCCAGCCAACTCCCCGGCTGCCGGCCCCAACTCCTTGAAGAGTGTGTCCATGGCCAGGGCGATGTTCATGACCACCTTCCTGCTTTCCTGGTTCCTCCACCCCCCTTGGCGAGTAGCCATGATCCAACTCTTTATCCCCCCTCCATTGTCGTTGGCATCCTCGAGCACCTCGGGGAGCACTCTCTCTTGCACCCTCCAATTCACCACTTGTGCTCGAGTGGGCAGCGTCACCCCTTTGGTCTTTTTCGGCTTCCTGGAAGCCCCATCTGCCCCGGCCAGCGCATCCTTCAATTTCGTCAGGAAATCCTCTTCCTCGGACTCCTCCTCCTCCTCCTCTTCTTTGCCCGCCTGCCCCTGCTTGCCAATAATAGCCGCCAGCTCCAAGAGCTGCTCCCTCACATCCCCCGCGGCCTTTCCCTTGCTCGGGGCTGGGCTTCCGACTTTTTTCGTCCCCTTTTTCGCCCCTTTCGTGGGCCGGCGTGGTGGCTGCATCTCCTCTTCGTCCGAGTCCGCCAAGTCCCGGGCGCTTTGGAGGGCTGCCACTAGCGCTTCGTTTGGGTCCGCTGCTGCCAGAATTTCAGGCCCGTCCACGTGGTCGACCAGCAGTCCAACGACGGACTCCAGCTGGGCCGCAGACCACCGGCTGACAGTAGTTACCCAGTCGGTCCCGAGGACCGCCTCAAAGGCAGCGCACACTTCAGGCAGGCCCGAGCAAGTGGAGAGCTCCTGATGGAGCCTTTTCTTCTGCGTCGGCCAGCCTAGTCGGCCCTTTCCCGTCTGTTTAGTAGCTGTCGGCACCTCGGGATTAGCTTTCGGTAATTGCTTCCCAGCACCTGTCGAACCTGGCTTCCGCCCGGGCTTCGGCATCCCAGCCGCTTTGCAGAAAGGAATTCCGGGCGTCAGCTACGCTGCCCCTGACCCCTGTCGCCGCCTTCGTTAAAACAAAAGAGACCGCCATGAGCTAGGTGAGCAAGCTTTTATCGTGTTTCAAGGCCAACGGCTCTCTACCAACGGCCAGATCCGGCAACGGCCTCTAAACAGTTTTAGCCGTCAAGTTTTACTTCAGATATTGCTTGTTGCAAACCCGTCCGCAATCACAGATCTGCTAGGAGAACCTAGACGCAAAAATCCGTCGTCAAGGTACTCAGCACACCGTCAAGGTATGGGCCGCAACAATTAGGCCATATCATCCGTAATACTCGCACACTAGAAGCCTAATCAACCTTATTACGATCACATCACCCAGCTCTATTTCACCTAGCATCAGCGGCTCCCCTTCCGTATCACTATAAAGAAACTATGTTCAGAGAACCCCGATTCAGTATTTTGTGAGACAACTATGCATGCACAAACAAATAAGTGGCCCAACAGGTAGGCATAAAGGCGATTTCTGGCCTGCGCTGGTTGTCTCCTTGATAAAGGTCAACAGCACAGCATTAATGTTATTAATTTTGAGTGAGGCAAAGTTCAATTGTGGACACATGGATTGAATTGCCCTTTAGAAGCTCACCCGCGTTTGTCACTCCAGCACCAGTACAAACTGATTTTTTCAAAAAGTGTTTTTTGATGTTATTATAACGCCATAATGAAGTCATAAGTGTCCCAGGATGTTACTTGACACCATGACACCCTGACGCCCTGACGCCCTGACGCCCTGACACCCTGACGCCAAAATCATACAATAACTCTATTTGTGCAGTGTCGCGTGGTGTCTTGGGGTCTAGAAGTGTTTTTTTTTGTGTGTGTTACTATAACTCCATGATGAAGTCGTAAGTGTCCCAGGATGTTACTTGACACCCTGACACCCTGACACCCTGACGCCCTGACACCCTGACGCCAAAATGGTGCAATAACTCTATTTGTGCAGTGTCGTTGTGGTGTCTTGGGGTCTGGTAGAAGTGTTTTTTTATGTTAATATAACGCCATTATGAAGTCATAAGTGTCCCAGGATGTTACTTGACACCCTGACACCCTGACACCCTGACGCCTTGATACCCTGACGCCAATTAAATGATGCAATAACTCTATTTGTGCAGTGTCGCATGGTGTCTTGGGGTCTAGAAATGTTTATTTGATGTTATTATAACTCCATGCATATGATGAAGTCATAATAAGTGTCCCAGGATTTTACTTGACAGCCTGACAGCCTGACACCCTGACGCCCTGACACCCTGACGCCCTGACACCCTGACGCCCTAACACCCTGACGCCAATTAATTAATTAACCCTTAGTCGGGAGGACCATTTTTGGCACTTTCAGACCCCTGAAAATGAGAAAAATCATAACTCACAGGCCACAACTCCAAATGCCCCCAACCAAGATGCTAGGAGTATCTACACTTCGAGGGCTTTCAGAATATGCAATAATACCACGGGTTTATTGAAGCATTTGGATGATAGCTCCAGTCAAACTTGGCCAAAAGACGATCTTTTTTCCCCAAGGAAAAGTGAACCCCCACCTAACTTCCCAGGGAGGGTATGGAACCTCAACAACAACATTGGACAACTTAGTTGGATAGTCCAATGGTGCTTTCCTTGGGTCAGACCACCCGGATAACCCATTAGACCCATATAAGGTGCTCATATATGTGTGTGGGTTACGCGCGCGTAAACAGCCATCTAAGACATGCAATACAAGAATGCATTATAGCAAGCTATAAAAGATTGCCAAAGGTGCTGGAATACAAACATGTTGCCTACCTGCATTAACGAAATGATATGCTCCAAAGAAATGCCATAAACTGGTCACTTTCAGGGCTAATACCCCTCTTTACAGCAGGCATGGAGGCTTGCTGAAAGGTGCACTAAAAAGCTCGTAAAATATAATGCGTGGGAGACGTATTCCGCTGCAAAGGACACGCAAACACGTTGCCATACCTGGCTCGTTCACGTCCTGCCCGGATTCCACTGGCCGGGACCCTCATATCTCACACATACCATTGCTTTACAGGCATAGGTCGCCATAGCCGCATCATGCACGCATCCTTTATGATTACAAGGTTGATGCTCCGTTCAAATATTACCTATAAACGCGTCCGCATTCCCAGCAAACGCATCAGCGGACATCCGGTACCAAATCTGGATGCTTGGGCTGGCGCAGACTGCCCGGCCACGAGGATAAAATGGAAATATGATAAGCGATTACTCATCTGGCACTGACGACCCAGAAGGCAGTATTTTCCTACCTGAATTTTCCCAATCCTACAAGTTTGGCCATGCCTGACCGACGAAAATCACGCAAAGTCATTCTGAGCAAAATTCTGAACCGTTTCTAGCCTCGACACGCAAAATTTCCGTGAGAACGGCATGCTGGCAGCCATATCTAGTTACGCGCGCGCGCGAGTGAAAATTTCCCGCCAAAGTCACGTGATACCTGCTCAATGCACGTTGTAATTACCAGGCTATGGCGAATATTACCCCCAAACCTATGCATCACCCTCGTCCCTAAGTGTCCCCGGACCCACCGGACAACTGTCCTCCGTCACAAGTGGCGCGGCGCTCACGGCGCGGCGCGAAATTTGACCGTTTGTCAAACCACCCGACAGGTCGGGTGGTTTCCCGACTAAGGGTTAATTACATGTAATTAATTGACACGTGACTGCGTCACGTGAGCATAAGTCCTCAGTGGGAGGGGAACATGGGATGGAATGGATGGTATAAGCTATCTAGGCCCTAGTTACAGGGGTGTGGGCACCGCGGCCCGAATCGCTATGAATGCTGATACTTGGTCACACGCGGAGCCCCCACAGGCTTGGGGGTGGTCTCCTTCATCACTACTTGCCATCTATCCTTGCGTTCCATCTGCCTCCATATTACAGACAAACCAGGAGGTTGCCCGGGGGTGAGCCCGTCACGTCTAGTGTAGCACATGTCCATGCCGAGTCTATCACGAAAAGTCCACGGGTGGCGGCCCTGCCGCGCGCGGCCGGGGGCACGCCAGGTGAGGACATATCGCCCAGGCTGGGCGGGCTTGGTGCCAGCTAGTCTATCTGATGTATCTACCTGATCTGTGCGGGCCAGGTGCCCGGCTAGGCCCAGGCGCCTGTGCCTAATAATGTGGGAAACATAGGGCAAATCAGCGTACAAATCCTCATTACTAATGTGCAAACCAAAGGGGATGTTAAGGGCCTTGCGCAGCATCTTGGTGACGGCGCCGTCGAGTCGTTGCTCCAGCTCCTGCATCAGTGTCCACGTCTCGGCGCCGTAGGTCAGGATCGTCAGAATGACGACCTTGAAGAGGTCACGCTTGACGATCCGGGGTAGGGCGGGGTTGCTCCACCAGCGGCGGTGGTCATGGAGGTGCGCCCACGCCATGCCGATCCGTGTCGTCATGTCGTCCTCGCAGTCGGGAAGCCAACTGCCGAGCAGCTTGAAGCGGCCTGAAGGAGGGTAGTTGACCTCGGCATCGTCTAAGAGGCGGAGTGTGGGTGGGGGCCCTGCCATGCCGAGGGCCAGGGCCTTCGTTTTGGGGCTGATTTCTAGACCAACCGCCCGAGCCTCGAGCACCAGGCAGTCCAGCCAAAGTTGGGCAGATGTTACGCCCAGGCTCTACTCGATCCCAAACGCCTAGCCTGACTTCACCTAAACTAGTGAGGTTACCTAGTGATGAGGAGCTATGTTGTGGAAAGACCTGGGACGTCGACTCTGTTCTCAATGCATTCTATTATAATACGCCATACACCGAATAAAACCAGGGTACTACGAAGGAAACAATACTACACTGCCATGACCCTAGCTAATATGTGTTAATTCATAACACACGCCGGGTGCCATTCACGAAGGACAACTGCTGCATAAATGATCGCCGACAGGCGTGTATGCTCGGGCCGACATCGACCCTCGCCTACAGGACCAACGCACGTCCACAAGGTTCACACGCAGGATAAAAGGACCACTACTAAAGTACGCAGCGCGGCGCGACTGCACCGAACCTCCATATTGTACACTTGCCACGTCACAAGGCCCGGTACCAACCGGCCAAAAAGGTCCTAACTACACGTAAGCTTAGGAAAGTCAACGGACTGTCTCGAAATGGCTGAGGCAACAAAGGACCTAATTTACGTCCGTAACAACAACAAAAGTTACGCGACGTAACACCTCCCCCCCCACAAAGGTAGGGAGCCCTCGCCCTACGTACACGGAGGAAACCAAAGGAGAAGGAGGATCTAAAGCACCCAACAAAGCCTAACACAATCGACAGGCCATCCAAGGTACAAAGCACCAACATGTTAACTCGGTCTCCACCACCACGCCGGGTGATGTAGGGTTAGCCAGCACCAAGCCTGGTGGGAGGTTCCCCTAACTGCCTGGAACAGAGTCCTTGCCGGGGGGGACGGCACTGGGCAGGACACACAGAGTAAACAAATCAGTACCAAGGACCAAGAACGACCAATCAACTGGCCAGAATATGAGGGCGACTCTATATACCGGAGGGACAACACCCTCAGGTCGGGCCTAAGGCCCTCTATCTAGTTGCCATCAGTCTGGTAAGTGCCACGCGAGGCCAGCAGAACATCCAGATACGCCTGGTAGTGGGCCACATCATCGGCGGTGTCATGCCTATCTACAGTGAGGAAAACATCGACCCACACACCATCAGGAAAAAGGCCCAGAAAGGCCCAGTAATACCTATGCTGCGTGAGAACGACCTGACCACGGGCCCAGTCCAGGAACCCATACTGAAACTAGCGCACGAAGGGCTCTGCCGACAGCAGAAGGAGGGCGCGCAGGAGGAACCGATAGAAGACCAGCTCACCACGAGCAACGGAGGTGAAAAACAAGTCCAGGAAACGCTCCATGTTGTCGGGCCACAGGCCACAAACGCACGTGCCGGATCTCACGACTCTCGCTAACACGCGTGACCGAAGCTGAGGACTTCCCAACAGGAGCAACGCGCGGTTGGTGGATGACGGCGGAGGCGGGCACGACGGAAGAAGCGGTAGCGGCAGGAGCGGCGACAGGGGAAGACGTCGTGGCCGGTCGGGCAGCTAGAGGTCCAATCACCCATGGCCGAATCATACGTATCCTCGGTAGTGTCAAACACCCTCTTGCCCGTCGACGCCTTGCCCAAATCTGGATGACGTTGAGGCTCGGCCGGCTGAACAGGCGCGACGGAGGGAGCCACGGACGGAGCGACAGCGGCTGGCTGAGCAGGCGTCGTCTGACATGATCGGGCTGCGGAGGGCGGGGGACAACCAACCGACCCACAGCCCGAGGAAATAACATAAGGCAAGGAAGAAAAACAACTAGAGGTTGTGCAGGTTTTCACTCAACCTTGAACATAGGTAATCTTCCCAGTCACTACCAGACGGGTCCATTTACATAATGTCAGAGGGCTTCTTCGACCACTCTATTTAATCGCTCTACTAGGTGTGAGGAGGACGAATGGTACGCAGTGCCAAACGTCACTTCTTTAGTACCAATAGCAGCAAAGAACTCTGTCCAAAAGTCCGAGGTAAACAGCTTGTTCTTAGCAGAAATAAAATGCCTGCTCAACCCATGGTAACGATAAACGTTTTGAAGGTACGGTTGAGCACAGTCACGAGCAGTAGTAAGCTCCAAGGGACAAGGGACAAGGTGACAACGTCTCGTACGGCGGTCTACAAACCCGAGGATCTGCGCATCAATTGCCTTTGGCATTCTATTTTGCCCCCCCCAAAATCCATCATAATGGAATCCCAAGGCATTATAATAGGATCATGGAGGGTACGAGGCTCGATCTGCTATCTGACCCACATTACTAGGTTTCATCGCCTGGCATGATAGGCATGTCCTACCAACATATTCATCCACATCAAGTACTGAGGAGGGAGGGCCAGAAGTATGAACGGGTTACCAAATCCCGCGTGCACACGCTTCCCGCCCTAGCTGGTGAGCAGCTAAATCATGTAACTCAAACAACAAGGACGAGCGGCAAATAAGGGGAAAATACAAACGTCATTGCAGAGGATCATCCTTTAACAGCACATACAAGAAGCCAACCACAAACTTGCACGGGTACTTCCCGAATTTTCGAGGGTGTGAGGATATTGCGACTAAGGCTTCCAGCTCAGTGGCCGTAAACACTGATAAGACGCTCTAAATCTGACGTAGGACTGGCTACCGAGGCATCTACAGAAGGTTCTACAGGAAGTCACCCACAACTTTACCAAAAAGAGGGGTGGACTAGAAGGAACAAGATTACCAAACGACTTCCCAACCCTAGTGGACACATGACGGAGGGGAAAAGAAATAATTTTATTAGTATCCTCCCCCCCCACCGAGGTGACAGGTGTGCCCTCACACCGAAGAGAAAGGCCCACATGAGAGAGGAGATCAGGAAAACGAACACAGGTATGGAAAAGGTATACGTAGTCTTGTATACTGCCCGTCATGAGGGATGTCACCATAGGGGAAAACACCAAGAGGAGTAGGAACGAGGGTGGTAGTGAGGACATCTAGATCCTCGAAAAAGGAATACTAAGTCAGGACGTCGGGATAAAGCATCAAAGACAATATCATCGACACCCTTGACGTATTGCAAGGGCAAATTGCGCACGGAATTCCATCCACCGCGCTTGCCGAGGAGTGAGGTTGGGTTGTGACAGAAGGTGAATCAGAGGACGATGGTCGGTTTGAATAACCAACAAGTAAGGGTCAGCATCACAAGGCTCACACATATAGACATCGAATTGGGCACCTTTAAGGAAATGTTGCCATGCATGACAGCAATATACCACAGCCAATACTCTTGTTGGTGAACAGGGTACTTACGCTCAGCAGGTAACATAGTCCTAGAGATGTATTCGATGGGTTGCAAACCATGACCTTGGTCTTGGAGGAGAACACCCCCAATGGCTACCTTACTAGTGTCAGTAGCTAATGCAAACAGTTTCGAGGTATTTGGCAAGACGAGGACATGAGTCTGCTGACAACAAAAACTTCAACCACGCAGAAAGGAAAGGACTATTTAGCTCACTCCTTCTAGTCACCGTCATTGATAACGGACCAAATTCCACAGTAAGAGGGGTCTCAATAGAGGAGGAAGAAAACCCCGTTCGCGGGTTGGAGAAGGTAAAGGAGCAAGAAATCTGTCAGGGATATGAAATGGAGAAGGAACAGCTTCTGTACGAATTGTAGGAGGACCTGCAGGACGAGGATGTATTCCTATGTCGGTTTGACTATACCAAAGACATGCACTGCTGATGAATGCCTCTTTGATACCAAAGACAGAACTGCTGTGCTTCTTCAAAGAGGTGAAACTTCTTATACCTAATCACGTAAACGGAGGGGTTATTAATCACAGTATGTGCATCAGCCCAAGAAAGGAAAATACTATACCATGAGGAAGTGATGTCTGCGTAGTATTTTGCACGGCGATTAATTATCATAATCAACTTTATGTACAATAGTCTGTAACTAGGCTAAATTTGCCATTGGGCAGAGGGACTAGCAAAACACTGGTAGAATATGGGGAATTACTAGGATCCCTTAAATCTGCTTCTAATAACGACACAAGTATTTGTTATAACTCTTATAATTCGGAGGGGCCCATACGAATGATACGATACATCGGAGAAAACCACCCGAGGAGGAGGGTATGAGTGAGTCTTTTCTTCCAAGACCCGACAGGAATCTATAATAGACATGTAACGGAATTTATTGGTAAGACACGGAGGAACATACGCAATAAAACATATATTGTCATTGTTGGTCATTAATGACCAGCCATAGGTCATATTGGAGGATCACCGGGTAACTCAATAGGGGTTACATCTACTAAGGATAAATTCTCTACCTTACATTGTCGTTCCGGCAACTATGCTATCAGGGAACCAGGTAACAGGTAGCCTCCGGCCCGAGGCTTATTATTCTGATTTGGCACGCCGCAAAGGTGAAAACCATTTGCGTTCATCTTACTATAACCATGGTGTCATGTTCTCGTCAGAAGGCAACAAATGTGAAAACGCTAGTTGCCCAAATCTAAGATTCCGCGGAACACTGAAAGTAAGAAAGCCTAGAAGCTACCAGCAAGGAATCGAACCTAGGACCATAGTGTCATAATTAATAGTGATTTTATGGCCTTGATGCCAATCTAAGCCCTACAAAATATCAACAATCGTTATAGGGCCTATGGTCGCCACTAATTTAATCTGGCGACCCTGAAGAATGAGGAGTGGTAAGGATACAGTCCCCTGAGAGTGACTAGTGCGACCATCAGCATATATAGTGCACAGTCACATGAGAGGCATGAGGGATAGCTCTTATGTAATCCTAGTCTCCTAACAAGGGCCTCGCTCACAAAGGAGCTGGCAGCCCCACTATCTACGAGGACAGAACCATTGAGGATATCATGAGGATGCAGAAAAGGGTCTACCACGGTAGTAGGAAGGGTAAGGCCACCATTTAGAAACATCAAAGGACGAACACGCAGGGGTGCAGAGGATGCAGCATCCACAGTAGTGACAAAACAGGTAAACAAAAATTTTCTGAGCTTGGGGTACTAGCTGAGGACCTTACCAGGCTACCCCCTGCTGACAGGTCTACTGTTTTCCCTCCCCCCCCACATCATCCAAGGGAACGAACCCTGGAGGAAACCCCGGTGAGAAAGCCATTGTTGGAGAATCACGAGGGTATTGAGAGGGGACGGCATGCTGATCAGAATGGGGATTCACTAAGGAGCCTGTCTGTACAGCATTTAACCTAGAGGAGCAGAAGAGGAACGACCAGAGGGTGGGCGAAGGGGAGAGGCCCACTGAGAAGTACGCGGAGGGCGGGCATTGGGATGAGGGGGGGGGGGGCCAAAAGGAAACTTGGGGCACTCCCCCCTAAGATGGCCCACCTCCTGATGTAGTGATAACACGTGACGTGAGACACATCCAATGCAGATATATCTGTAACACAAATATCTAATTTAGGCACACTAGCAAAGGTGGGAAGGAGAGGGGGCTTAGATGCACGAGAAGGATCTGTTTTATCCATAGGCCCACTCTACTCCACAGGCACATACTCAGGCAGTAACAAATCATGAGGAGCATGATAGGTCTTAGGAAGAGGACGTGAGGGCACCACAGAGTCAGGGTGGTGACCAGAGGTGTGAGGAACAGTATATGCTTCTCTGATTGTGGAATAGGAAAAATGATCATAGTTTTTATCATGGAGAGGCGGGGTGCTAAAATCCTGATTAATCTCTAACTCTGCTACACGTGAGGGGATTTGGGCTGCCTCATAGGCCGTGTCAAGGTATGCCAAGGAAGCAGGAGGATGTGTAGGAACGGCAGTAGGATACCCAGTAGGGCCCACAGGAGCCAGACTACGAACACTACGAGGAGCTGACACCTGAGGAGCCTGAGAGGGGATAGACACAGAGGGATTCCCAGAAATTAACAGGAGGAATAGTAGAGGCTGGGGCAGTAGACCTAGTACGTGCCTCAAACGTAGGAGGAGGAATAATAGGTGAACGGAGAAAGGACGGAGTAGAGGGAGTACTGTCAGAACATACACTCTGAGACGGAGGAGTCAAGTGATGGACAGTGTCCAAGGAATCACGTCTATTACCCATAGCCAATTGAGGAGTACTAGAATTAACACCAGGAGTAACACCTGAGGAACGTTGGTTAATGGGAGACATACCCCCACCAAGAGACGTTTGCGAGGACATGTTTGAGGTGCAAAGGAAAGAAATACACTGGACGAGGAAAGGTTAAAAAGCTGAACAAGGATAAGATAAAAATCTGGTCAAGGACAAAATAAAAATCTGACCAAGGCTAAAATAAAATCAGATCAAGGATAAAAGAAAATCAGGTCAAAAAGAAAATAAATTCAGGTCAAAGGGGCATGACCGAAAAAAACAAAGGGAAGTGGCAACCACTTTAGCAAGGAAAAAGGAAAGAATAATCTAAAATCTGATCAAGGAGAAAATAAAAAGGAAACAAACGAAAACACTTAAGCATTATTGTAGCTTATTGTTACCAAAATGCCGAGGACGCCTGAAACCAGCGCCCGTTGGTAAAGAAACATCCGGCTCAAGATTCTGCACGAGGAAGCATATAAGAAAACACAGCAGCATGCACGGAAAAGAGGTGTAGTCTAAAGAGACGCTAATCGTCCCACTATACATCCCTATTGAACCGTCAATCCTAGCTAACGTAATCAAACAACATTCCAAGGAAACGCGTGTATACAAAGGAAGAAAAGGAGCTAACCCACTGAACCGGCTAACCCACTAGCTAACGTCAAACAGCACCCAGCAAGGAAATGCACACACAGAAGGAAAAGGAAAAGAACTAGCTACGTGAGGAGTTCATCCGCTTTGAGCAGGTCTAACTTCTAGGCAGGGCGTGTCCCGAATCGGGCAGCACTACCCCCCTAGCTTGCAGGCGACCCGCCCATTACCTGTCAAGAGGTTGTCTTCTTCTGTGCCCTGGCCGCGGAAGGTCTCTGGCGTATAAGGTGAGTGCAAGGGAATATCGTCGCGTCCACCTAAACTATCTCCGCTACCATTGTTACGCCCAGGCTCTACTCGATCCCAAACGCCTAGCCTGACTTCACCTAAACTAGTGAGGTTACCTAGTGATGAGGAGCTATGTTGTGGAAAGACCTGGGACGTCGACTCTGTTCTCAATGCATTCTATTATAATACGCCATACACCGAATAAAACCAGGGTACTACGAAGGAAACAATACTACACTGCCATGACCCTAGCTAATATGTGTTAATTCATAACACACGCCGGGTGCCATTCACGAAGGACAACTGCTGCATAAATGATCGCCGACAGGCGTGTATGCTCGGGCCGACATCGACCCTCGCCTACAGGACCAACGCACGTCCACAAGGTTCACACGCAGGATAAAAGGACCACTACTAAAGTACGCAGCGCGGCGCGACTGCACCGAACCTCCATATTGTACACTTGCCACGTCACAAGGCCCGGTACCAACCGGCCAAAAAGGTCCTAACTACACGTAAGCTTAGGAAAGTCAACGGACTGTCTCGAAATGGCTGAGGCAACAAAGGACCTAATTTACGTCCGTAACAACAACAAAAGTTACGCGACGTAACAGCAGACTCCGGCTTCTCGATGAGCGTGATGTCGTCGGCATAAATGAGGTCAGCTATTAAATTCTGCTTGTTACTCGGCCCCCCTTCCCCAAGCTCGTTCGTGATCGCTAGGCCAGGGGCACGGCCTGCAATGCTAGCAAAGCGAGCACGTGCCTGGCGCATAACATAATCCACTACAATAATAAACTGGTACGGCGACAGGACGCAACCCTGCCAGACGCCGGTCTGCAGTGGGCATGGCGGGGTAATGCCGTGTTGAGTGCGCACCGAAGTGGTCGACCCCTCATACAGCGTGCGGATGACGGTAATCAGGGGAGTGGGGACGCGAGCGCGAGCAAGTACAGCCCATAGAGCGTCCCTGCAGAGGACAGAATCAAAAGCCTTGATGAAGTCGACGAAGATCAGGATGGCGGGAAACTCACCAGGTTGCAGGAGAGCGATTTCCTCGAAGAGGCGACGCGCGACGAAGATGGCCATGACGGTGTTGCGCCCAGGACGGAAGCCCATTTGACCCAGGCTGACGCCAAAATGATACAATAACTCTATTTGTGCAGTGTCGCATGGTGTCTTGGGGTCTAGGAGTGTTTTTTTGATGTAACTATAAGTCCATGATGAAGTCATAAGTGTCCCAGGATGTTACGCCCAGGACGGAAGTGTCACATGGTGTCTTGTGCCCGTAAGTATGTGGCCATGTATGCCTACGTGATAGGCCCACACCAGCCCTTGCAATAGCCGTAGCAATTTCGAGTCATGCTTTGCCCATGCAGGGAGTTACTCCCTGCTGAGATGCCATGTGTACCAGCTATAGCCTAGCCATATATACCTTCCACCCCATATGTCATGCAGGCCTTCTAGGCCCTCTCCCCAAGCCGCCCTGTGTGCGCTTGATTAGGAGGCATGAACCATCGTGGCGGTGCCTGCAGGTGCACCTTGTGCACCCAGAGCAGGTGATAGTTGTTCAATCCTACACCTGCAGGTTGTCGCCCTGATTGTATTACAATTAACCCATAGATGCCCCTTTCTCAGGGCTATGTGTTACATATGCTCCCCACGGAGCTATGTTCTTAATTAATTAATGGTGTCTTGGGGTCTAGTAGAAGTGTTTTTTAAATGTGATTATTAATTAAACTCGTGCTCCCGTTGGGGAGTCACGGGGCATTAACCCCGATGGATGGATGGATGGATGGGTGCACGCAATCCTACCGGACTAAGCTATCTACAAGCTATCTAAAAAACAATCTTATTCGATATCTATGGTGCTCGTGACCCTAGGGGTCTTGTCTAGCATGCCGCCCACGTGTGCAGACGCGCGGCTTCCCCATGCACTGCAGGGTTGTTGTTGTCCTCTATAACCTCCGGGCCCACTTGGCCTTGTCCATAATCTTTTTCCAAATCACAGAGAGGCCTAGGCCCCCCATGTCCTCTACTAGCTGTTCTTTGAAGGTGCGGGCCTTGCGGTGTCTAACCTGGCTGGGCCTGGCCCACGTGAGGAGGTGCCGGCCCGGCTGGGCGGGGCGCAGCCCTGCAGAGGGGCCACGTGAGGTGTCCGACCTGGTTGGTGCGAGCTAAGTGCCCTACCGGGAGGTGGTATGTCCGCCCAGGTCGCGATGGGAGGAGCATCGCCGGCCAGGCCAGCAGGGGCTGGCTTGGCGGCAATGTCCTTCACTGCCTGGGCGGTGAGGCCTGCGGTGTTCTGCAGGACCTCGATAGCGATGGCATTGCATGTCCTTAAGACGCTGGTCGATGCCGCGGAGCTGGGCGGAGATGGAGTCGGTGGAGGCGGAAGGGGGGGGGGGGGGGGGAGGCGAGGAGGGTGGCGGTGGCGGTGGGGATGGTGGGGAGCTCAGCAGCCAGCGTGCGACCCACAGCTGCCACATCTGCAGCAATGGGCTTCACGTGCTGTGAGAGCCGGGGCATCGTGGAGGTGGAGGAGGAAGGTGGATTCGGTAAGGGGAGCGGGTACGTGCAGGAGTTCCTCGAAAGAGCGCTTAACCCATAGTCCGGAAACAGTTCGATATATCAAACTGTTTGACCCCCGGTGGCGCGGCGCTCAATTCCAGGAGCGCCGCGCCACCCGTGACGGAGGGAAGCTGTCCGGTGGGTCTGGGAACACTTAGGGACGAAGGTGATGCATAGGTTTGGGGGTAATATTCGCCATAGCCTGGTAATTACAACGTGTATTGAGAAAGTATCACGTGACTTTGGCGGGAAATTTTCACTCGCGTGCGCGTAACTAGATATGGCTACCAGCGTGCCGTTGTCAAGGAAATTTGCGTCTCGCGGCTTGTAACGGTTCAGAATGTTGCTCAGAATGATGATGCGTGATTTTCGTAGGTCAGGGGTGGCCAGATGTATAGCATTGGGAAAATACAGGTAGAGAATTACTGATTTCTTGGTCGCCAGTATCAGATGAGTAATGGCACGTCATATTTCGATTTTCTTCTTATGGCCGGGCAGTCTGCGCCAGCCCGAGCACCCAGTTTTGGTACGGGACATCCGCAGCAGCGTCACTGTGAATTTGGATGCGTTTATAGGTCATCTTTGCACAGAACATCAACCTGGTAATCATGGCGGATGCATGCATTATCCGGCTATGGCGGCCTATGCCTGGAAATCATTAGCCCGTGTGAGATATGAGGGTCCCGGCCAGCAGAACCCGGAAAGGTCGTGATCGAGCCAGGTACGGCAACGTGTTTGCATGTCGTTTGCACGGAAATCTGTCGTTTACATCCTTGTTACACTTGTTGTATACATACATCCTTGTTTCACGAGTGTATCAGTGCCTCTTGCAGCAGGTTTCCATGCCTGCTGTATGAGTGCTATTAGCCCCAAATCTGCTCAGTTTGTGGTGTTTCTTTTGAGGATGCCATTCCGTTGGTGCTGGTTTAGCAACTTCTTTGTTTTCCAGCACTTTTGACAGTCCTATGTGGCTGTATACAATGCATAAGTGTGTGGCATTTCATGGATAGCTGCATACGCGCGCGTAACCCACACACGTAAGTGAGCGGTTTATAAAGGTCAGTTGGGCTATCCGTGCGGTCTGACCCAAGGAAAGCATGGTGGCACTATCCAATGAAATTGTCCAATGTTACATGTAGTATTGAGGTTCCTGACCCTCCCAGCAGGTGTTATTATCTAAGGGGCTTTTGCTTACCTGAAAATGATCGTCTTTTGTCCAACTTTGACAGTAAATATCTTGCAAATCACTACATGGACTCGTGATATTATTGCATTTTCTGAAAGCCCTTCAAGTGTAGATACTCCTAGCGCCTTGGTTGGGGGTATTTGGAGTTGTGGCCTATGAGTTATGATTTTTTGCATTTTCAGGGGTCTAAAAATGCCAAAAACCCATTCCCGTTGCCAAAAACCCATTAAAGGATGGTAAAGAGAGCTGCGAGCTGAAGGCGGCCGGGGCGAGACCAGCCAGCCAGGTTGGCCGAGGAAGGGCGGTCAGATGCGCGGTGGGAAAACCGGCCGTCAGCTCCGTTGCGGAAAAAGGGGGTTCGGAATTGGAGTTGCTCGCACAGGGACAGCAGTGAGGCGTGTGACCCGTAAAACACGAGCTCCAGTATCTTGATGGCGGGCATGTCGAACAGGCCAGGCATGAGGACGTCGAAGTTGGTAAAGAGCCTGTCGACGTCAAAATCGCGCTCAGACCAGCCAGGTTCGCCTGGGCGACTGCGCTTTGGGTCAGGCGATGCAGAGGGCGAGGAAAGCCCAGGGGGCTGGGCGACCACTAGTGCGCGTCTGCGCGACTAGTGTCACCACTGCCTGCCGGACCTGATGGCGAAGCTGCAGCCGGAGCTGCAGACGTATTTTCATTGCCGAGCTCAGCCGCCAGGCTGCGTTGCGTCGAGGAGCGTTTGCTCGTCATATATTGCATAATAGCTTCGGAAAATTATATCAGCATGTGCGTCTTAGAAAGACGAAGCGATTGTGATATTCACAGCTGAATTCGGTGCTCAAACTTGAAAGTTATCAGCTCCGCCGTCAGCCATGGCTACCTCGTGGCTCGGGGCAAGGGTTACTAGGGTGTAAACTACACCAGGTGGGAGTGGCCGCATGACAAAGGCTATCATTTACTCAGTGGGAATCGAAAGGTGAAGAGACCGTTGGAACAACCTACCTGACGCATGGTGCCACCAAAGCATTGTGTCCCGCAAAATGCACATACGGCATGTGGCTGACATATACCTATTGAGCTCCATGGAGGGTGAGTCGTTGGAGGGTACTTATTTCCATTGAGGGTGATAATAATTCCTCATACAATGCTCGAGCTACCATGGTCCGCATTCTCCCGATTTCTGGCCTGCGCTGGTTGTCTCCTTGATAATAATTCCTCATTCAAAATGATGGGAGAGCGATTGCAGCCGAGTGGTGCTTCGAACTGGACACCGCTGGCTGCTAGGACCAAAGACGCTGATCACACGAGTTTGTTTTCTAGCTACACCATATAGTTTTCGCCAGCCATGATTTTAGCGTACGAGGCTACACATTCTCACGTCCATTCGTTCAATTCCATTAATTAATTATTAATTACTGGAACATAACTCCGTTGGTCCAGTATCTGTAGCACATAGCCATTGAGAAGGGGCATATGGTCTATAATACATTCTAAGCTACTTCCTGCAAGGGTGGGAATGTAAACAACACTTGCTCTAGGTGCACTAGGGCACCTGCACCACCCAGAGTCTCGGGCATGCAACTCCAAGCTAAGGGAAGCCCGTCATAGGTGGGGAAGATCATCATGGCTATACAAGAGCTAGGCCGGCATGGCTTCTCGACACAGAGCATCTCTCTGCATAGGCATAGCATGGCTAAATTCTTAATGCAACATCCATGGGGGTCCCATTATAGGCATGGCTTGGCTAAATTATGAAGGCGTCATCCATATGGGGGCCATCATGGGCGCACATGCGCGTGGGCCACATGCGAGGCTAAGCCTGACTAATATACACTACTGGTATATATTCTCTAGTCTGAGGTGGCAGCGGGAGGTGCCTGCCAGGGCTTGTGGTCAACGTGGATGACCGCCCCCCTCCAGTATACCGGCTTCCCCCCTGCGCTCTGCCGGAGCTGAAGGTAGGTCGGCCATAGCTCGCGTCGCCGCTGTTGCTGGGCCAGGGTCAAGTCATCGTCCAGCGTGAAGCGAGTCTCCGAGAGCTTCTTGCGGCATTTAAGGAACGACAGCTTGTCCGCCATGTACTTAAAGGTGAGGAGCACGGGTGCCGGGCCAGCCTTACCCCGCGCGCGGGGGAGGCGGACAGCCGACATCCGCAGCTCACCAGTGAGTTGCATGGGGGCAGAAATGTCGCGCTTAAATGCCGTGAGAAGGCTCGTGGAGGTCTCACCTGCCGGCTGGTCGAAGTGCTTGACGATGACATTGTGGCTGCGCTTGGTGATGTCGGCCTCCTCGCGAAGGTCGAGGGCTTGTTGCTTGAGTTGTGCCGCGATGGTGGAGGTGGTGGAGGTGGTGTGATGCTTAAGCAAGTCCGCCCAGGTGGAGGGAGCATCACCGGCCGGGCCAGCAGGTGCCGGCTGGGCGGCGATGTCCTTCACCGCCTGGGCGGTGAGGCCGGCGGTGTCATGCAAGCACTCAAGGGCGGTGGCGGTGGCTCGAAGGCGTTGGTCGAGGGAGAGCAGCTGGGCTTTGATGTCGGCAGTGGAGGCGGAAATGGCAGTGGAGGTGGAGGCGGCGGTGGTGGAAAGGTGAGGAAGTTCAGTAGCCAGCGTGCCACCCATTGCTGCTACGTCGTCAGCAAGGCCGGGGTCACACGTGCTGCTGAAAGGCTTCCGTGAGGATGGAACGTCCGGAGTGTGGGGGCGGAGATGGATGGAGCCCAGATCTCGCCATGAGAGCGCTGGAGAAGGGAGTTGAGGACGGCATGCTGGAGTTGGGGGCGGGGGCACCCGAACAGCTGGCTGATGTTGTGCCAGCGGCGGCCGTTGGTGCAGATGAGGCGATTGATGTCGTGGAGATGGAGGCACAGGTCATAAAGCGAGGCGTAGTCCCCGAAGAAGATGCAGTGCATAGCATCGTCCGGAGACATGTTGGTCCAGTCGTGATCATCGACCTGGAAAGGTTGGGGCCGAAAGCGCGGTTCTGAGGGGCGTGAAGACCCTCCTGTTTTGTCGGCTGAGCGGGTGCGTTTAGGGTCAGGCGATGCCGATGGCGAGGCAGTGAGCCCGGGAGGTTGCTGGGCGACCACCAGTGCACGACTAGTGTCACCGCTGCCTGCCGGACCTGAGGGCGAAGCTGCAGCCTGAGCTGCAGACGGATTTTCATGGCCGAGCGCATCCGCCAAACTGCGTTGCGTCGAGGAGCGTTTGCTCGTCATATATTGCGTAATAGATTCGGAAAATTATATCAGCATGTGTATATTATATCATATGTGTATATTAATTATATCAGCATGTGTATATCAGCATGTGTTCAATTCCATCATCCTGGACGACTTGACCAACGCGGATAAGATAATTAATTGATTAGACTCGTGCTCCCGTTGGGGAGTCACGGAGCATTAAGGGGATGGGACATATCTAAAGTGCACTTTTCTGGAAAACAGACCTGTGCATGGGATTAAAATCCAGTGATGCTTGGGAACCATAAATATGTGAAAAAAAAAATTTCCAGCGACTTGGGGGTGGTACTACCCCCTAGTATGACCCAGTTATGAGCTAAAAATAGAAAAAGACGCTATTTTTGGCCGATTTTTCTTAGGAGACTGGGCAAACATAATGTGACCAAACCACATATTTTCCTAAAATCCCCACCCTTGCAAATAAATCTGGCTACTCAGGACCACAAAATAAGCACGTTTAGACTATTTGATGGGGTTTAGCCCAAAACACGTATTTTTTTGGTCCTAAAAAAATAAATCAAATAGTAGACACATGCAACTGGGTCAGTGATGATATTTATACTAGGCCTAGGGTGGGAATTTCACTCTCACAAAGTTTGAGCTCATTCTGAGCACGTTTACTCATGTTGATGGGTGTAAACATGCAAAAAAAAAAAATGACAGAAAATCCCGGTTATGAGCACAAACAACAGACCTATTACACCCTAGCCCACCACCAACTGGGCCAAACCAAGTCAAATTAATTCATTTATGATGTTAAAAAGCTTGCCACAAAATCCCAGGTCATTCTGAGCTAGTTTGCCCTTAGTACATCATGTTATAGCTGCCATCCTGCATGCTTGGTACACCGTGGCATGAGGGACACCATAAGCACATTCCTAAGCTTGCCCCCTGCAAATTGGGCAGAAGCACATAAAGCAAATGCTAGATGCTTGAAGAAGACATCCACCGACTCTTAAATCATTACGCAAGCAGGCATGCCCACTTGCGGGAATCACCTCATAGCTAATACCCAGTCATGATGCTAGGATAAAAGGGCCATCCTATTGTCATAATAAGCACCTGATCCTTATCATCTAGGAAGCCCCAGCCATGTTTAATGGAAGCAAAACATATAGGAAGGAGATAACTATATCACACATGCTCACCTTCCCTACAACTTCACACCTTGTTTTCCAGCAGGCTGAAGAGCCGGCCAAGACAAGCGTTTATGAGCTCGCCAGCTCCTTGCAACGTTGATGCCGCTCCCAGGCAGCTAGGGTCCTTGACTACGCAATATACAATGTCAACCATATGAAAAACTCAATAAAACAAAGTGTAGCAGAGCCGCAAAACTGCCCGATCAACTCTTGCTAGCTTTAAGAAGCATGGCATACGCAGCATATGGCAAAACATTGAAACCTGCGGAAAATCAGATAGCGCAACTGCAACAAGTGGCGAACAAAATAGCAAGAACACCCGGAATCGGCGCCAAAGCTTCATGCCAGGAACATTTAGAGCGCAAACAGACTGGGCGGTGACATGCGGCAAATGAACGTACCACGGCCGGCTTTATTTCCTACCCAGGCGCGCGAGACAGCCAGCCAGCCATGGATGGCTTGACCGCGGATCGCGCAGGCCTGAACGATATCATTTCAGAAATGACGGGAAATGGCCGTAGATCGAAGCCGCTTAGGATGTTTTCACGGTTTCTATTACTAAACGCTTCTTCCTGCATCAATATAACCCACAAATCTTAAATTCTACCGTCGCAGGCACGCATTCTAAATTAATATATGCGGCCAGATTTTCGGATTAGACCCCCGTGCAAATATGGATTGAGAAAGGCACCAACTTTTCAAATTGTGCATATCTGGCTATGAAACATCATACTAGTACATCGTTTAAAACCACCGGCGTACATTTTTCGCTTGTCGCCTGGCCGATTAGGCAAATTTTTACGAAACGCACGTTGCCATGGCCACCTCCGCACGAGGTGGGCGCATTGTGCACCACAATTTCACGGTCCGGGGGTACCGGCGCGAATTTTTTGGCGCCAAAAAATTCCGATATGTCCCGTCCCCTTAACCCCGATGGATGGATGGATGGATGGGTGCAAACAGTCCTACCGGTCTAATCTATCTACATCAGCGGATAAGATAACGTGAGGCTGGAGCTACCATGGTTTGGACTCTTCAGATTACTGGCCTGCACGAGCTGGATGTGTCATCCACGTGTCATAGGGTAGGCCTGGCACAAACATGGCCCAGCCAGATCGCGAGGGCCACATGCCAGCGGCGGCCCGTCAGTCCATCCATGTCAACCGGCCTGCGTGGAATCAGCATGGGCAACCTAAAGCTCATGCTGATTAGCTAGCTGCGCATGCACTGCTATCAAATGCCACCAGACAAGTGCCGAGCTGACGTTGTCTTGCCAATCAATTACAAGAACTCTTTAATAAAATACACTGCCCCATGCACAGCCTTCTCACTCCTAGGCTAATATCTACATTTGTTGTCGCTCTGGCAGCAAATGTGTCTTAAGTTCCTCCATGGGACCCCAACACTGGTCTATTTGTCACAAAGTATGGGGCTAACTTGCCACCATAAATGGGAGAGGCATCCATGTGCACTTAGCACTGCCTTTCAAAGGCCGCACCCAAATATGCAGAAAAAATAGGGGGGTCTTGTTGGTACTCGCTAAACAATCACGACTGCGACATTCTCTGTCTTCCGGGAAGCTCACAGAGTGTCGACGGGACCAGCTACTGTACTACTCGCCCAGTCACGTCCAGATGAGGAGTGACAAGGCACAACTTCCTATGCAGCATGACACAAGTTAACGAAAACTCGTCAAAAACTCTTCGTTAGAATGTCGGCTCTCGGCAGCTGGTCGTCCGCCGCCGCTTCCGAGCCTGAAGGCGGCGGCTTGCAGAGCAGCAGGTCAAACAGCTTCCTCGACGCCTGCATGCACGCAGGCAGCAGGGGACAGGGGCATGGTCTGTCAAGTGAGCGACGTGGCTTTCTACCGGCTTGCAAACAGCAGCACGGGAGCACCACATCACGTCACCGGGTCCACGTTTCCAAATCAACCTGCAATCTTGAATAACTGAACTATGGATGCTGACGAGAAAGATATGTGAAGCTGATGTTAGGCACTGGTAAACTTCCACACTGTTCAGCGGTCGCAGTACGTGGTATTACGGCAGAACCTTGTGCCAAACAACACGGCAAACTACCCTACCATCGACGAGTGCAATTATTGGCCTTGTCAGCAAAGCACGTGCCAAGACAGCTTACGCTCCACCGTCCATTGCCATGCACGCCCACAAGCAAAATGAGCAGTGCCTGCAACATGCTGCACCCTATAAAACCCCTAGTTGCCCCCCCCCCCCCCCGCGCTGCGTGGCGCACCAACCTTCTGGTAGTCTGCATGCGCTTTGCCGCGCAGAATACACAAATCCGCACACGCCGACTGGAAGAGCTGCGCCGCCAGCAGCCGCGTTTCATGCCGCTGTGGCTCGGGCTCCGCCACCAGCTGGCTGGCGAGGATGTCTCCCAGCGCCTCCTTGTACTGTGCCGTCTTCATGAGGATGCCCGGGTGGACCGCCTTGGCGTACTCAATGCACTGTGGGGGTGGGGCGGGTGGGTGGGTGGGTAGGGCAGAGAGGGGGCACGCCGACAAGAGGGTGCGTGAGGCGTCGCACGGAAACGACAAGTGTCAACACAGATGAACAAGATCAGCAACAACAACACCTGCGACTCCCATCAATCTCATGACGGCACGGTGACTGCACGATAACCTGTCTTGTCCCCCGACGGTCAATTACCCTGTGCGCCTTACCCTAACCGGACGCGTAGAGCGTGCTAGCTCAAGTCCAGCAGCAGCTACCACGTGCCGTGGTCTAAAAGGGGGCAGCGTACCCAGCTGTGCTGCCCCCACTGCCCTACAACACTTGAAACAAGCGGCACCTACAACAAGCGGCACCTACAACAATTTGAAACAGGTGGCATAGCCACCAGCCTTTCACCCTGAATGTGCCGTGCCACTCTCACCTTGCACAGCTCCCCCCATCTCCCCCTCCTTGCATGCCCCCCCCGCCGCCCCCATTAGAAGCTTTCCCCCCCCTCACCTTGAACAGGTGCCGCCCCCCTTCCCCACCCCTCACCTTGAACAGGTGTCGCCCCGCGGTGGCCAGGTCTCCCTCGTCAGACGCGCGCTCATACGCCATTTCGTGCAGCGTGGCCACCAGCGCGTGCTGCTCCGCCACCAGGGTGCGCTCGGCCAGGGACAGCAGCGTCAGCACCGGCTGCGCAAACGGCATGAAGCGACGGCGCTCCAGGTTCTGGCACGAGGGAGAGGGAGGGGGGGGGGGGCGCAAGGGCACAGGGCAGGGCAGACGGGATGAGGGGATGAGGGAACCCGTGGGACAGCGAGCACGAACAGAGGGAGGGGGAGCACGTGGCGCACTGGCAGCGGAGAGGCATGCAGCACGGACAGAGCGGTGGCGAGGGGAGGCTCCCGTCCGCCGTCTCCCTGCGCGGGCGTGGGGGGATGGACCCCAAAGGAGGAAGTTGCTCGTGGGACCAGAGGGTGTTGGCGTCCAACGAGCACGTGGAGGGGGACCCAAGGGTACACGACGCGAACCAACAAGCGCCACAGAAGAAGGAACGGAGGGGGAGAAAGGGAGAACAAAGAAAGAAAGGGAGAAGAAATCAAAACAAAACACCCAGGGCTCTGGGGCAGCGTGCATCCGGCAGGGACCCCAGCAGGTGGCCGCCAGCGAGCAGCATCGCCTTGCCACACACGGTGCGGCCCCATGCGGCATGCACCCTTGTTCAGCATGCGATGCGGTGGTGGCACATCGTGCCGTGGGGCCATGAGATGGAGGACACACCTGCAGGGGACCAGATTAAGACCTGCACACCTGCATGGGAGCGTCGAGCAGAATAGGGGGCTACAAATACGAGTGGGAAGAGGGGTTTGGGGGGAACGCAAACAAACAGGTGCACGGCTCACCTCGATGTGCTGCCGCAGCTCCCTCTCCTGCTGCAGCATGAGCGACACAGTGGCGCTCTCCACGTGCTTGTTGCACTTAAGGCACACAAATGGCTGGCCCTCAGCGCCGCTCGTGCCCGCGCTGTCGCACTCGCTGCGAAGGGGGGTGCAGGGAACACTGCCATCCCCCGTCACAGCCACACCACCCGCAGCCGCCACACCAGGGGCCCCCGCGGGCGACGGCGTGCTGCCTGGCTGCCCCCCCGAGGCCCCCGCCCGACTGCTATCCCCGTTGGTCACCGCCGCGTTGCCGCTCATGCTCGCGTGGGCGCTGGCCTCGCCCCGCCACAGGTCCGACAGCAGAGGGGGCGGCGCCAGCACAGAGGGCGAGCAGCACGCCTGGCAGATGAACACGCGCGCCTTGTCGGGCCGGAGACACCTGTCGCGCGCCAGGTGGCATCCAAAGGAGGCATACGGAGGCACCCACAGGCGTCACCAGCCAAGCGCGTCCACCATCGAGCAGGGACCAGAGTGGTCAGGGGACAAGGCCTCACCGCGCAACCAGCCCGTGGAGCGTACAGCAACGATGACAAACCGGCTGCGCTCGGCCTCGCTGTCACCAGGACCCTGGCCCCATGGCGAGAACAAAGGGCTAGCAACACACGGCGAGAACAAACAGCCAGCAACACACGGCAAGAACAAACGGCCAGCAACACACGGCCAGAACCAATCCATGGCGAGGACAAAATGCGACACGACCCTGCATGCCAGGGGCCGGCGATGCCCAAAACGATCCCACCTGCTTCTGCTCCCCTCGCGGCCCCGCATCCTTGGCGACCCAAACATCGCACATGTTTGTTCTCACCTCTCTTCCTAGCTCCCTGTTTACGATCCTTCCCCTGCTTACGGTTTAGGGTTTATGTTTACCCACACGAGCTGGAGTCACACCCATTCCCCCCCAACCCCCCCCCACCCCAGCCCCCCACCCCAACCCCCCCCCACCCCCCGGTCTCCGGTTTGACCCTTCTTCTGGCCACCCACGGCTCCACCCACCCGTCCAGCCCATGTGTGGCCTTGGTCTGCCCACCCCACCCCTCCCTGTGCCAATGCCTCCCCCCCCCCTCACCGCATGCAGGAGCAGGGCGCGCCGCGCGTCTCCATCAGCCGCAGCTGCCGCCGTTCGGTGCATGCCAGCAGGTCGTCGTCTGCCAGGTAGGAAACAGTCAGCACCGCGCCCCGCGGGATGGTGGTCAGCGCGACCACGCGCATGCCACCTGGTGACAACCCTGCGGGGGGGTATCGCACCGAGGGGCTGCCCTCGTGCGCACTGGTGGTCGTCGCGGTACCAGCGTCGAGACGCCCGCAGAAGGCCTGACAGTTAGGCGCGCATGAGTGCAGCAGCGAGGGATAGAGCTCGTGCACAGCCATGTATGCGCCGTCTTCAGTCATGGCGGACTGGCAGTGGAAGATGGTCAGCAGCTGTGTGCGGTGAGCGTGAGTGGATGGAGGGTGGGTCGTGTGCACGCGGGGGCGTGTTGCGTGTGCGTGGGTGCAGGGGAATGGGGACAGGGGACGGGGGATGGGGAACAGGGGACAGGGAACGGGAGGGAGGAAGGGCAAGGGAAACATGTGTAGTGGAAGGCCAAAGGAGGCCAGGGGGAGTGTGGACGACATTCCAGGCAGAGGGTGGAAACGTTAGCAAGCAGCAGGTATGGAAATACGAGGGATTACTATGGGCCAGGCAGACATGTACGCGACAGGGAAAACTGAACAGCGTAGTGCAGCTGGCGAGAAGGCAGCTGCTGCTATTTCAACAAGAACAGTTCATCCAAACCAGGCGATGGAAGACAAGAGCAAAAGCCTCCCTCATGAAGAAGGCAGCGCAAGCCAAAGGATGCGCCACTTACCGTTCTGCAGTCTCTTCCGAGGGCTGGCCGGACGGCCATTGGGGGGCATTGACCCCACCACCGCACAGCATCCTGGCGAGCACCTTCCTTACAGACATAAGCACAATGTATGAAAGCAAACAAACCGCTTGGCATGCTTCGATTTGTGCGTGGCAGACTACAGGGACAAACATCCCCTCTCAACCCTCCTCGTCCCCTCTCATCCCCACCCCTTCCCGCCCCACCCGTCTCATGCCCTCCCCTCCCCTCCCCTTCCCGCTCGTCCCCTCCCCGCTCGTCCCCTCCCCGCCCCACCCGTCTCATGCCCTCCCCTCCCCTCCCCTCCCCTCCCCTCCCCTCTCATCCCCTCTCATCCCCCCTCATCCCCTCTCATCCCCTCTCATCCCCTCTCCTCCCCTCTCCTCCCTCTCATCCCCTCTCATCCCCTCTCATCCCCTCATCCCCTCTCATCCCCTCTCATCCCTCTCATCCCCTCTCATCCCCTCTCCTCCCTCTCCTCCCCTCTCCTCCCCTCTCCTCCCTCTCCTCCCCTCTCCTCCCCTCTCCTCCCCTCTCCTCCCCTCTCCTCCCCTCTCCTCCCCTCTCCTCCCCTCTCCTCCCTCTCCTCCCCTCTCCTCCCCTCTCCTCCCCTCTCCTCCCCTCTCCTCCCCTCTCCTCCCTCTCCTCCCTCTCCTCCCCTCTCCTCCCCTCTCGTCCCTCTCCTCCCCTCTCGTCCCTCTCGTCCCCTCTCGTCCCTCTCGTCCCTCTCGTCCTCTCGTCCCCTCTCGTCCCCTCTCCTCCCCTCTCCTCCCCTCTCCTCCCCTCTCCTCCCCTCTCCTCCCCTCTCCTCCCTCTCCTCCCCTCTCCTCCCCTCTCCTCCCCCCTCATCCCCCTCATCCCCCTCATCCCCCTCATCCCCCCTCATCCCCTCATCCCTCTCCTCCCTCTCCTCCCCTCTCATCCCCTCTCATCCCCTCTCATCCCCTCTCATCCCTCTCATCCCCTCTCATCCCCTCTCATCCCTCTCATCCCTCTCCTCCCCTCTCCTCCCCTCTCCTCCCTCTCCTCCCCTCTCCTCCCCTCTCCTCCCCTCTCCTCCCCTCTCATCCCTCTCATCCCCTCTCCTCCCCTCTCCTCCCCTCTCCTCCCCTCTCCTCCCTCTCCTCCCCTCTCCTCCCCTCTCCTCCCCTCTCCTCCCCTCTCCTCCCCTCTCCTCCCCTCTCCTCCCCTCTCCTCCCCTCTCCTCCCCTCTCCTCCCCTCTCCTCCCCTCTCCTCCCTCTCCTCCCCTCTCCTCCCCTCTCCTCCCTCTCCTCCCCTCTCCTCCCTCTCCTCCCCTCTCCTCCCCTCTCCTCCCCTCTCCTCCCCTCTCCTCCCCTCTCCTCCCCTCTCCTCCCTCTCCTCCCCTCTCCTCCCCTCTCCTCCCCTCTCCTCTCATCCCTCTCATCCCCTCTCATCCCCTCTCATCCCCTCTCATCCCTCTCATCCCTCTCCGCCCCTCTCCGCCCCCTCCTCCCCCTCCTCCCTCTCCTCCCTCTCCTCCCTCTCCTCCCCTCTCCTCCCCTCTCCTCCCCTCTCCTCCCTCTCGTCCCTCTCGTCCCCTCTCGTCCCCTCTCGTCCCCTCTCGTCCCTCTCCTCCCTCCTCCCCTCTCCTCCCCTCTCATCCCCTCTCCTCCCCTCTCCTCCCCTCTCCTCCCCTCTCATCCCTCTCATCCCCTCTCATCCCCTCTCATCCCCTCTCCTCCCTCTCCTCCCTCTCCTCCCCTCTCCTCCCTCTCCTCCCCTCTCCTCCCTCTCCTCCCCCCTCATACCCTCTCATCCCCTCTCATCCCCCCTCATCCCCTCTCATCCTCTCTCATCCCCTCTCATCCCTCTCATCCCCTCTCATCCCCTCTCATCCCCTCTCATCCCCTCTCATCCCCTCTCATCCCTCTCCTCCCCTCTCCTCCCCTCTCCTCCCCTCTCCTCCCCTCTCCTCCCCTCTCCTCCCCTCTCCTCCCCTCTCCTCCCCTCTCCTCCCCTCTCCTCCCCTCTCCTCCCTCTCCTCCCTCTCTCCCCTCTCGTCCCCTCTCATCCCCTCTCATCTCCTCTCATCCCCTCTCATCCCCTCATCCCTCTCATCCCCCTCATCCCTCTCCTCCCCTCTCCTCCCTCTCCTCCCTCTCCTCCCCTCTCCTCCCCTCTCCTCCCCTCTCCTCCCCTCTCCTCCCCTCTCATCCCCCTCATCCCTCTCTCCCCTCTCATCCCCTCTCATCCCCTCTCCTCCCCTCTCCTCCCTCTCCTCCCCTCTCCTCCCTCTCATCCCCTCTCATCCCCTCTCATCCCCTCTCATCCCCTCTCCTCCCCTCTCCTCCCTCTCCTCCCCTCTCCTCCCCTCTCCTCCCCTCTCCTCCCCTCTCCTCCCCTCTCCTCCCTCTCATCCCCTCTCATCCCTCTCATCCCCTCTCATCCCCTCTCATCCCTCTCATCCCCTCTCATCCTCTCTCATCCTCTCTCATCCCCTCTCCTCCCTCTCCTCCCCTCTCCTCCCCTCTCCTCCCCTCTCATCCCCCTCATCCCTCTCATCCCCTCTCATCCCCTCTCATCCTCTCTCATCCCCCCTCATCCCTCTCATCCCTCTCATCCCCTCATCCCCCCTCATCCCCCCTCATCCCTCTCATCCCCTCTCCTCCCCTCTCATCCCCTCTCATCCCCTCTCATCCCCTCATCCTCTCATCCCCCTCATCCCCCTCATCCCCTCTCATCCCCTCTCATCCCCTCTCCTCCCCTCTCCTCCCTCTCCTCCCCTCTCGTCCCCTCTCCTCCCTCTCATCCCCTCTCATCCCCCTCATCCCTCTCATCCCCCCTCATCCCCCTCATCCCCTCTCGTCCTCTCGTCCCCTCTCCTCCCCTCTCCTCCCCTCTCCTCCCCTCTCCTCCCCTCTCATCCCCTCTCATCCCCTCTCATCCCTCTCATCCCTCTCCTCCCTCTCCTCCCCTCTCCTCCCCTCTCATCCCCTCTCGTCCCTCTCGTCCCCTCTCGTCCCCTCTCATCCCCCTCATCCCCTCTCCTCCCCTCTCCTCCCCTCTCATCCCCTCTCA
This sequence comes from Mesostigma viride, assembly GCA_009746045.1. Lineage (NCBI taxonomy): Eukaryota > Viridiplantae > Streptophyta > Mesostigmatophyceae > Mesostigmatales > Mesostigmataceae > Mesostigma > Mesostigma viride. The sequence continues at coordinate 236,697 of RPFO01000015.1, forward strand.
TCCCCTCTCCTCCCCTCTCCTCCCCTCTCCTCCCCTCTCATCCCCTCTCATCCCCTCTCATCCCCTCTCATCCCCTCTCATCCCTCTCATCCCCTCTCATCCCCTCTCCTCCCCTCTCCTCCCCTCTCCTCCCTCTCCTCCCTCTCCTCCCCTCTCATCCCCTCTCGTCCCTCTCGTCCCCTCTCGTCCCTCTCGTCCCTCTCGTCCCCTCTCGTCCCCTCTCATCCCCTCTCGTCCCCTCTCGTCCCCTCTCCTCCCCTCTCCTCCCCTCTCATCCCCCTCATCCTCTCATCCCCTCTCATCCCCTCTCATCCCTCTCGTCCCCTCTCGTCCCCTCTCGTCCCCTCTCCTCCCCTCTCCTCCCTCTCATCCCCTCTCATCCCCTCTCATCCCTCTCATCCCCTCTCATCCCTCTCCTCCCCTCTCCTCCCCTCTCGTCCCCTCTCCTCCCTCTCCTCCCCTCTCATCCCCTCTCATCCCCTCTCATCCCCTCTCCTCCCCTCTCCTCCCCTCTCATCCCCTCTCATCCCCTCTCATCCCCTCTCATCCCTCTCATCCCCTCTCATCCCTCTCATCCCCTCTCATCCCCTCTCATCCTCTCTCATCCCCTCTCATCCCTCTCCTCCCCTCTCCTCCCTCTCCTCCCCTCTCCTCCCCTCTCCTCCCCTCTCCTCCCCTCTCCTCCCCTCTCCTCCCCTCTCCTCCCCTCTCCTCCCCTCTCCTCCCCTCTCCTCCCCTCTCCTCCCCTCTCCTCCCCTCTCCCCTCTCCTCCCCTCTCATCCCCTCTCATCCCCCCTCATCCCCTCTCATCCCCTCTCATCCCCTCTCATCCCCTCTCCTCCCTCTCCTCCCCTCTCCTCCCCTCTCATCCCCTCTCATCCCCTCTCGTCCCCTCTCGTCCCCTCTCATCCCCTCTCATCCCTCTCCTCCCCTCTCATCCCCTCTCATCCCCTCTCGTCCCCTCTCGTCCCCTCTCATCCCCCTCATCCCTCTCATCCCCTCTCATCCCCTCTCATCCCCTCTCGTCCCCTCTCCTCCCCTCTCCTCCCCTCTCATCCCTCTCATCCCCTCTCATCCCCTCTCATCCCCTCTCATCCCCTCTCATCCCCTCTCATCCCCCTCATCCCTCTCATCCCCTCTCATCCCCCCTCATCCCCTCTCATCCCCTCTCATCCCCTCTCATCCCCCTCATCCCCTCTCATCCTCTCTCATCCCCTCTCATCCCCTCTCATCCCCTCTCATCCCCTCTCATCCCCTCTCCTCCCTCTCATCCCCTCTCATCCCCTCTCATCCCCTCTCATCCCCTCTCATCCCTCTCATCCCCTCTCATCCCCTCTCATCCCCTCTCATCCTCTCTCATCCCCTCTCATCCCCTCTCCTCCCCTCTCCTCCCCTCTCCTCCCCTCTCCTCCCCTCTCCTCCCCTCTCCTCCCCTCTCCTCCCCTCTCCTCCCCTCTCCTCCCCTCTCCTCCCCTCTCCTCCCCTCTCCTCCCCTCTCCTCCCTCTCCTCCCCTCTCCTCCCCTCTCCTCCCCTCTCATCCCCTCTCATCCCCCCTCATCCCCTCTCATCCCCTCTCATCCCCTCTCATCCCCTCTCCTCCCCTCTCCTCCCCTCTCCTCCCCTCTCATCCCCTCTCATCCCCTCTCGTCCCCTCTCGTCCCCTCTCATCCCCTCTCATCCCTCTCCTCCCCTCTCATCCCCTCTCATCCCCTCTCGTCCCCTCTCGTCCCCTCTCATCCCCCCTCATCCCTCTCATCCCCTCTCATCCCCTCTCATCCCCTCTCGTCCCCTCTCCTCCCCTCTCCTCCCCTCTCATCCCCTCTCATCCCCTCTCATCCCCTCTCATCCCCTCTCATCCCCTCTCATCCCCTCTCATCCCCCTCATCCCTCTCATCCCCTCTCATCCCCCCTCATCCCCTCTCATCCCCTCTCATCCCCTCTCATCCCCCCTCATCCCCTCTCATCCTCTCTCATCCCCTCTCATCCCCTCTCATCCCCTCTCATCCCCTCTCATCCCCTCTCATCCCCTCTCATCCCCTCTCATCCCCTCTCATCCCCTCTCATCCTCTCTCATCCCCTCTCATCCCCTCTCCTCCCCTCTCGTCCCCTCTCGTCCCCTCTCATCCCCTCCCCTCCCGTCCTATCCACTTCTGTCCAGAGGGACTGGGGCCCCTCTGACCAGCCGGGTCCTGCACACGCACGTGAGCCAAACACGGTTTGCATTGCCTCACCTGCCTCGACCCACACGGCCCAGCTCTATCGCGCACACTCGACATCTCTCCCCGCACGCGCTCCTCCCCCCATGCACACTCAACGTCTCTCCCCGCACGCGCTCCTCCCCCCCATGCACACTCAACGTCTCTCCCCGCACACGCTCCCCTCCCCCATGCACACTCTGCTGCTCACGTTCCCTCTCCCATACATCACGCGCTCACCTTGTCCCTTGCCCACCCGCCCTCACCTTCTCCAGCAGCGCGGGCTCCATCTCCAGCAATGCCGCCAGCTCCGGCACCAGGTCCCCACTCCAGATCTTGAGCCCCGGGCGACGGCCCGCGCTGCCGCTGCCGCCATTGCCACCGACATTGCTGCGTCCGGCGATGCCTGGTGGCGGCGGCGCGGGGCTGCCCAGCTGGCGCACCTTGTGCTGCGCCGCTTCGGGCAGGTCCTGGTACTCCATGACCGCGCGGGCAAGGATCTCGTCCAGCTGGCAGCGGCGGCAGATCTCGCGCACCTGGGCACGTCGTGCGCCGATGGTGCCAAGGGGTGGCCGCCAGCACACACACACATGAAGGAGATCAGTCAGACAGGGGCATGGGCTTCTAGAATGCATCATATACAGGCATTCACGCCTTAAGTTGGGTTCGAGGGTTTCTTGGGGTCAACCCAACTTAAGGCGTGAACCCAACTTAAGCCGTTAAGTTACCATAACTTGCGACCCCCAGCCCTGCTGAAGGACTTTAGGGTGTCTTTTGGTAGCTCTCGTCAAGGCCGATCGAACTGCACTAAAGAATTCACCATCAAGGTCGTATTTCGGGTCGTAACTTGGATGCAAGTCGTCCTCAAACCGGCTGTGGGCAGGTGAAGCACCCCACCGTGCTAGCCAAAACTTCGTGTGCTGCATAGGGCATGCGCATTCTATGCGCGGTAATCGTGGCTATTTACCCTCTAGCCTCGTCTTCCCTAGCATCGACGCAAACAGTAATCCCGTCCATGGCCACTCACTGTCACCAGGACCGGTATAATAACGGTGAACGGTTTGCACGTGAATGCCAACAACGTTGCTGATCCCGGCGAAATATGTCGCCATGTCAGAGAGCGCAGCAACCCTCATTACGACAAGAAGGCCATAGCCGTTCAAAAGGCTGACCACAGCCATATTGGCCGGGTGGCCAAACGGCAGGCCGCTGCCTTGAGCCCGTTCAGTTCATAGACAATGGCATCATGAAAGTTGCAGAGGTTGTCGCTACACAGGACCATGAGGGCTATCGGTACCAAATGTTCAGATTTACTTTCATCATAAAAGAAGAAAAGGAGGCGCATGTGCGCCTTGCCTTAAGTCGGGCACAAATTGAACTGCTGTAGTGGTAGAGCCGACAGGCATGGCGGTACCCCTTTGGTTGTGCTCAACCGAAACATGTAATCCGTAGGGTATGCTCATTCGTTGCCCCTATAGATCGTAAGGCAACGGATGCCTTAGACCTGCCCTTTTCGAGGAGTTGGATGATGTCATAGTGTCATTGCTGGTTTGACAGCTTGCCCTTGCCACCTGCCTTCTCGCCTGTGGTGTCTCGTTTCTGTTTTTTGCTGGACGCTGCCCCGCTGCCCGAAAACAGTGCGTTCCATTTGGCCTTATCAGTTTTGTCGGCCATTGTGTCGCATTTATGATGGGTTCTAATGTGACGAACGCGTTTGAACAGCAAGCCGTTTGCCCAACTATATAATACAATGATGACTGATTTCAGCGCCCAACTGACCAAGATTTGCAGTGAATTTTATAGATGCTTGGTGTTGGATGGCGCGGAAACCCTGTCGGACCACCGGCGCGGGAAAAAACTCAAAACCCTCAAAGTCGCGGCAGTCAAAAATCAGTGCCACACCGCGCTAGAAGCCCCTTCACGCCTTAAGTTGGGTTTTTACTAGTACAGCCATCAGCCTTAAGTTGGGTTCGCCATGCAGCCAACTGCGACCCAACTTAAGGCGTGAACCCAACTTAAGCCAACCCAACTTAAGGCGTGAATGCCTGTACTTGCACAACGTATTTGTGGCACTTAATAGACTGCATGCTGCTCCTGGGTGCTCAGCTACTCCCTCCCCGCTGTATGCTGTCCCCTGCCTCCCGCCTCCCTACCCCACGGGGCGCACTTTCTCCTAGTTTTGGGTTTGTGCGCCGGCCACGCACCTTCTTGTACTTTGGGTTGCGCGCCAGCCAGGCGCGCGTTGGGTAGGACGGCACCAGCAGGATGGGCTCCTCTTCAAACAGCCGCTGACCCGCCGCCACCGTGTGCGCCGCCGCCAGCACCGTGGGGGGCAGCGCGGACGCGTCGCCAAACGCGCGCGGCACGCCCACGTACGGCCCGCCTGCGCCGCCCTCCCCCTGGCCATACTCGCCCTTGCTCGCGCGGCCGTAGCTGCTGTTGTTGTTGCCTTTGTTGAGCAGGCCGTTGTCCGCGCTGGCGTGCAGGTGGGGGTCGGCGCCCAGGGCCTGGCAGCACGCACGACCAGGGCAACGCAAACACGCGCAGACAGGGCGGTGCAGACAAGCACACACAGGTCAACGCGCAGCAGATGAGGGACGGCACACGGGCACCCCCACGAGGACACGCATGGGGGAGCAGGACACGATGGATCTGCGGCGCACAGCAGGTACAGGCTGGGGTCGGGTATGGCAAGTAAGCCTCGCTGTGAATTTTGGGTGCCCACGGGGACCCACAAGAAGGCGAGAGGGCAAGCAAGGGTGCATGGTGGGCACTAGCCTGCGGGAGCTAGGGGTAGGATGTGCTGGAGGCAACAAGCCACATGGCGGGAGCACCCTCCCAAGGTCGCACTACTAATAGCGCCCTGGTCTCCCCCCCCCCCCCCCCTCCCACCATTGCTGAACTCCTGAACCCACGCGCACACGTAGTGGCTACCCGCCGCACCCCCCTCCTCCCCTAGCTGGGCCCGCGCTCCGTCCGGTCCCCTGTTGTCCCTCCACCTATCTGCCGAACCCACTCCAGACAAAACCTTCCTTTGCCCTATTCCCCTGGTGACGCCCCTCCCACCCCTCCCCTCCCAACCCTGCGTTTCCAACCCACGCACCGCGGCGCCCGTGCTCTGCACCACCACGCGGTCCCCCTCGGCGTCCGCCTCCACCCGCGCGCGCGCCTCCTCTACCTCGGCCGCCTGCAGCGCCTCCATCAGCGCGCGCTGGCCCGTGACATTGGACGGCCGCAAGGCCAGGCACTGCTGGAACGCCAGCACCGCCTTGTGCGGGCGCTGCAGGCACAGCAACGCCTGCCGTGGGCCGTTTGTGTGTGGTGTGGTGGGTGGGTGGGCGTGGGGGGGGGCGTGAGTGCTCGTGCAAGCACCAGCGCAGACATGGGCAGACGTGGTAATGCGGGTCAGTAGCCCGATCTCCTGAGAATCAGTAGCCCAATCTGATGTGGGTCAACAGCCCGATCTGATGTGAGTTGGCAGTCCGATGCCTCCCCAGCATCAGCAACCCAACCCTCGCGGGGGCAGTTGATGGCAGCGCAATAAAAGCAGCGCGTGGGGAGCACAGACAGTCACATAACGCCAGGGCTGCGAGATCGATACCAAATCGATGCAAACTAAACGTCCCTACATAGGAACGCATGGTGCCGTGAATAAAAGCACCCACACATCTCCTTGACTCCTCCCCAAACAAACACAGGAATGCAGGGTGTGGTGAACAAAAGCACCCACACGTCTTTTCCCCCCAACAAACCTGTTCGGTTCGGTGTCCCATCCACGTTTCAGAGGACGACACGTCCTCCACCCCGGCCATCCCCCTAGGTCCAGCCAGGAATAGGAAGCAGGCCAGCAAGAAGACGCAAGCAAGCAGGAGGCGGCAAGCAAGCAAGAGGACGCGAGCAAGCAAGAGAAGGCAAGCGAGCAAGAGGAGGCAAGCAAGCAAGAGGCGAGCAAGCAAGAGTAGGGCGAGCCAGCAAGAGGAGGCAAGCCAGCAAGAGGCAAGCCAGCAAGAGGCAAGCAAGCTAGAGGAGGGGAGCAAGCAAGAATAGGGCGAGCAAGCAAGAGAAGGCAAGGCAGCAAGAGAAGGCAAGCCAGCAAGAGGCAAGCCAGCAAGCAAGCAAGAGAAGGCAAGCCAGCAAGAGAAGGCAAGCAAGCAAGAGGCGAGCAAGCAAGAGGCAAGCAAGCAAGAGGAAGGGAGCAAGCAAGAGTAGGGCAAGCCAGCAAGCAAGCAAGAGAAGGCAAGCCAGCAAGAGGCAAGCAAGCAAGAGAAGGCAAGCAAGCAAGAGGCAAGCAAGCAAGAGGCGAGCAAGCAAGAGAAGCAAGGCAGCAAGAGGCAAGCCAGCAAGAGGCAAGCAAGCAAGAGGAGGCAAGCCAGCAAGAGGCAAGCAAGCAAGAGGCAAGCAAGCAAGAGGAAGGGAGCAAGCAAGAGTAGGGCAAGCAAGAGGAGGCAAGCAAGCAAGAGAAGGCAAGCAAGCAAGAGAAGGCAAGCCAGCAAGAGGCAAGCAAGCAAGAGAAGGCAAGCAAGCAAGAGGAGGCAAGCAAGCAAGAGGCAAGCAAGCAAGAGGAGGCAAGCAAGCAAGAGGCAAGCAAGCAAGAGAAGGCAAGGCAGCAAGAGAAGGCAAGCAAGCAAGAGGCGAGCCAGCAAGAGAAGGCAAGCCAGCAAGAGGCAAGCAAGCAAGAGAAGGCAAGCAAGCAAGAGGAGGCAAGCAAGCAAGAGGCAAGGCAGCAAGAGGCAAGCCAGCAAGAGAAGGCAAGCAAGCAAGAGGAGGCAAGCAAGCAAGAGGCAAGCAAGCAAGAGGAGGCAAGCAAGCAAGAGGCAAGCAAGCAAGAGGCAAGCCAGCAAGAGGCGAGCAAGCAAGAGAAGGCAAGCAAGCAAGAGAAGCAAGGCAGCAAGAGGAGGCAAGCAAGCAAGAGGCGAGCAAGCAAGAGAAGGCAAGCCAGCAAGAGGCAAGCCAGCAAGAGGCAAGCCAGCAAGAGAAGGCAAGGCAGCAAGAGAAGGCAAGCCAGCAAGAGGAGGCAAGCCAGCAAGAGGCGAGCAAGCAAGAGAAGGCAAGCAAGAGAAGGCAAGCCAGCAAGAGAAGGCAAGCAAGCAAGAGGAGGCAAGCAAGAGAAGGCAAGGCAGCAAGAGGAGGCAAGCAAGCAAGAGGCGAGCAAGCAAGAGAAGGCAAGCAAGCAAGAGGAGGCAAGCCAGCAAGAGGCAAGCAAGCAAGAGAAGGCAAGCAAGCAAGAGGCAAGCCAGCAAGAGGCAAGCCAGCAAGAGAAGGCAAGGCAGCAAGAGAAGGCAAGCCAGCAAGAGGAGGCAAGCCAGCAAGAGGCGAGCAAGCAAGAGAAGGCAAGCAAGAGAAGGCAAGCCAGCAAGAGGAGGCAAGCAAGCAAGAGAAGGCAAGCAAGCAAGAGGAGGCAAGCCAGCAAGAGGCAAGCCAGCAAGAGGCGAGCAAGCAAGAGGCGAGCCAGCAAGAGGCGAGCCAGCAAGAGAAGGCAAGCAAGCAAGAGGAGGCAAGCAAGCAAGAGGCAAGCAAGCAAGAGGCAAGCAAGCAAGAGGAAGGGAGCAAGCAAGAGGCAAGCCAGCAAGAGGCAAGCCAGCAAGAGGCAAGCCAGCAAGAGGAGGCAAGCAAGCAAGAGGCGAGCAAGCAAGAGAAGGCAAGCCAGCAAGAGGCAAGCAAGCAAGAGGCAAGCAAGCAAGAGGAGGCAAGCAAGCAAGAGGCAAGCCAGCAAGAGAAGGCAAGCAAGCAAGAGAAGGCAAGCAAGCAAGAGGCAAGCAAGCAAGAGGAGGCAAGCAAGCAAGAGGAGGCAAGCAAGCAAGAGGCAAGCAAGCAAGAGAAGGCAAGCAAGCAAGAGGAGGCAAGCCAGCAAGAGGCAAGCAAGCAAGAGGCGAGCAAGCAAGAGGAGGCAAGCAAGCAAGAGGCAAGCAAGCAAGAGGAAGGGAGCAAGCAAGAGTAGGGCAAGCCAGCAAGAGAAGGCAAGGCAGCAAGAGAAGGCAAGCAAGCAAGAGGCAAGCAAGCAAGAGGAGGCAAGCCAGCAAGAGGAGGCAAGCAAGCAAGAGGAAGGGAGCAAGCAAGAGGCAAGCCAGCAAGAGGCAAGCCAGCAAGAGGCAAGCCAGCAAGAGGCAAGCCAGCAAGCAAGCAAGCAAGAGGCAAGCAAGCAAGAGAAGGCAAGCCAGCAAGAGGAGGCAAGCAAGAGGAGGCAAGCAAGCAAGAGGAGGCAAGCAAGCAAGAGGCGAGCAAGCAAGAGAAGGCAAGCAAGAGGAGGCGAGCCAGCAAGAGGCGAGCCAGCAAGAGAAGGCAAGCAAGCAAGAGTAGGGCGAGCCAGCAAGAGGAGGCAAGCAAGAGGAGGCAAGCAAGAGGAGGCAAGCAAGCAAGAGGAGGCAAGCCAGCAAGAGGCAAGCCAGCAAGAGGCGAGCAAGCAAGAGAAGGCAAGCAAGAGGAGGCAAGCAAGCAAGAGGAGGCAAGCCAGCAAGAGGCAAGCAAGCAAGAGGCGAGCAAGCAAGAGGCGAGCAAGCAAGAGGCAAGCAAGCAAGAGAAGGCAAGCAAGCAAGAGGCAAGCCAGCAAGAGGCAAGCAAGCAAGAGGAGGCAAGCCAGCAAGAGGCAAGCCAGCAAGAGGCGAGCAAGCAAGAGGCGAGCAAGCAAGAGGAGGCAAGCAAGCAAGAGGAGGCAAGCCAGCAAGAGGCAAGCCAGCAAGAGGCAAGCCAGCAAGAGGCGAGCAAGCAAGAGGCAAGCAAGCAAGAGAAGGCAAGCAAGCAAGAGAAGGCAAGCAAGCAAGAGGAGGCAAGGCAGCAAGAGGCAAGCCAGCAAGAGGCAAGCCAGCAAGAGGCGAGCAAGCAAGAGGCAAGGCAGCAAGAGAATGCAAGCAAGCAAGAGAATGCAAGCAAGCAAGAGAAGGCAAGCAAGCAAGAGGCAAGCAAGCAAGAGAAGGCAAGCAAGAGGAGGCAAGCCAGCAAGAGAAGGCAAGCAAGCAAGAGAAGGCAAGCCAGCAAGAGGCAAGCCAGCAAGAGGCAAGCCAGCAAGAGGCAAGCAAGCAAGAGGAGGCAAGCCAGCAAGAGGAGGCAAGCCAGCAAGAGGCAAGCAAGCAAGAGGAGGCAAGCCAGCAAGAGGCAAGCCAGCAAGAGGCAAGCAAGCAAGAGGAGGCAAGCCAGCAAGAATAGGGCGAGCAAGCAAGAGAAGGCAAGGCAGCAAGAGGCAAGCCAGCAAGAGGCAAGCAAGCTAGAGGAGGGGAGCAAGCAAGAATAGGGCGAGCAAGCAAGAGAAGGCAAGGCAGCAAGAGGAGGCAAGCCAGCAAGAGAAGGCAAGCAAGCAAGAGGCAAGCCAGCAAGAGGCAAGCAAGCTAGAGGAGGGGAGCAAGCAAGAATAGGGCGAGCAAGCAAGAGAAGGCAAGCAAGCCAGCAAGAGGCAAGCAAGCTAGAGGAGGGGAGCAAGCAAGAATAGGGCGAGCAAGCAAGAGAAGGCAAGCAAGCAAGAGAAGGCAAGCAAGCAAGAGGAGGCAAGGTTGGGATGCCTTCTCACATCCATTACAGCGCGCATAAACCGGCTCCTCCCCTCCCCTGCCCCTGCAGCCACAAAGCCCCCCCTCCCCTGCCCCCGCAGCCACAACGCCGTCTCCACCTCACCTGCCCCTGCAGGTAGAGTCCTTTCTCCACCTCATACAGGTGGTGCGCCTTGAGCGCCCACGTGGTGGCGGCCTCTGCGTCAGCCAGCGCCTCGCGCCACCGGCCTAGCACAAGCAGCGCGGCACTCTTGTCGCCAAGCACCGGGTACATGCGTGTGAAGGGCAGCGACGCGATGCTGTGCTCATACTGCACCACCGCCTGGTGACGAGCGCGGCGCGTGCGTGGGGGGGCGATGCGAGGGGGGGGGGGGGGAATTGGCAGTGGGGTAAACGTGTGCATGTGCATGTGCATATGCATGAGCATGCGCCTGAGTGAACGTGTGTGATTCTGTGTGCGTGCGTGCATATTTATGTATGTGTATGTATGTGGTCGATTAAATCAAAAGTCTCTTTTTGTGCTGCGTGCGTGTATGTGTGTGTATGTATGTATGTATGTATGTATGTATGTATGTATGTATGTATGTATGTATGTATGTATGTATGTATGTATGTATGTATGTATGTATGTATGTATGTATGTATGTATGTATGTATGTATGTATGTATGTATGTATGTATGTATGTGTCTGTGCGTGTACGCGAGCTTGCGTGTGCGATGCCTTGCAGGCAATGCCGTCTGCCAACCGCCCCGCCTGCCAACCATGCCTCTGCTAGCACGCGCGACGACGAATTCACCACACACCACCCATCCCGGCATCACCATCGCCAACACGCTTCAACGGCAGAGGCACGTCCTGGAGCACTCGCGACACAGCCCGAAATGACACCCCAAACCACACTGCTACAGTAAACACCGCCCCTACCCAAGGCCAGCGCTACGACAGACACCGCCCCTACCCAAGGCCAGCGCTACGGCAGACACCGCCCCTACCCAAGGCCAGCGCTACAGTAAACACCGCCCCTACCCAAGGCCACCAGTATACCCCGTCCGCCCCCTCACCTCCTCGAACCGCCCCGCGCGACACAGCTGGAAGCCAAGCGCGCGTAAGTATTCCGCGTCTTTTGCGACGCCCGAGGCCCCCCCCCGCGTGGCCTGCTCGCTGCCGTCGCCCTCCTCCCCCCCACAGGGACGTGAGCGCGAGTCCTCCACGTTGAAACTGCGCCGGTGGCCAGTGCCGTCGGTGGACGCGCCCGCCGCGTTGTCCCCCAGCGCGACAAGTGGCACCGACGAGGGCTCCGGGTTGGACCACACGGGGTGTGGGGGGGACGCCATGCCCCCCGGCCCACGCCCCGCCAGCTCAGCAGGTGATATGACCCCCACCCCCGCGGGCGCACTGTGGTTGTCCGACCGACCGCTGGTGCTGGTGAGCTGGGACAGCGCGTCGGCACTACCGGCCGACGCTGCGTGGGCGCGGGCTGGCAGGTAGTGGCCCCCTGGGGACCCCCGCCCCACACCGTGCTCACCCATGCGCGCCTCGGCCAACCCCCGCTCACGCACGCCAACCCCACGGTACCCCCCGTAGGCCCCCCTGTGTTGCCCCTGCTGCGAGCGCTCCATTGCCTCCCCGTCACTAGACGCGCGGTGGGCCACCCCCGCATGGGGGGACTCATAATTCCACCGGCCGGACGTGTCCCAGGACCCGCCACCGCCCCCGCCACCACGACCGCCGTTGCCGCCACCACCGCTGCCGCCGCCGCCGTCGGTGCCAATGCCATGGCTGCCTCCGCCTCCACCCCCGATGTCTCCGTGACTCACATCCATGCTGGCAGGGCCGCCCGCGCCGCTGGACCCTGGCGCCTCTCTGTCCCGGCTCGTGGGCGTCCCTGGCGTGCCGGCCGGCTGCTTGCCCAGGTACCGCAGGCCACGTGGCGGAATGCCAGGTGGCACCTGCAAATTGGGAGGTGCGTCCGCGCCACCCCCCGCACCGCCCTGCATGGCTTGCCCTGCGGCGCCCCCCTGTGCTGTCGCCATGACGTAGCCCCCTGCAGTGCCCCCAGGGACACCTGGCGGGGACGCAATCGACGGCACGGCCGCCCCCCCCTCCTCGCGCCCCAACCGCTCCAAGAAACTGGCATAGGGAGCCACCCCCGCGAGCGCCAGAGGGGGCGGCGGGGGCGGTGCCGCCGGCATGCCCCCCCGCCCGCCGCCGCTGCGTGTCTGGTCGGTCCATGGTCGCAGGCCGGAGTCCCCACGAGGGGAGCCGTGAGAGTGCGGGTGGTGCCAGGGGTGGGCCGCCAGTCCCTCGTGGCCCGCCCTCTCCCTGCGCGGCGCGGGCCCCCCCGCCGCCCCCGCCGCCCCAGCCCCCCCAGCCCCCCCCGCCGGCCCCGCCCCCCCCGTGGTAGGCCCGCGCGTGTGGCGTGCCCGTGCCAGAGCCCACGCTGACTTCGTGCTGCCGCGAGGGCGGGCGGTCGCTGCCGGACCACGAGCCGTCGCCCGCGCCGCTGCCCCACCAGAGCGGATCCTCTGCCGGCTGCCGCCCCGCCGCCATGTGGCGCGCGTACGGCGCGGTGTGGCGCAACCGCACGCCATCCAGCAGCGCGCGCCCCACGTAGCCGCCGCCATCCGGTACCTCGGCGCCGTTGGAGTCAAGGCTGCCGCCCTCGCTCAGTCGCAGGTCGGGCGAGGGCAGGCCGCCCATCGGGCTGTGGGGGGAGAGCCCCAGCTGCCCCGCGGGAATGGCCACGGGGGATGGGTGGTAGTGCACGCCCGACTTGGCCAAAAAGTGCTGCGCAAAACCGGGAAGGGGTGGGGGCGGGGCGCTCCCAAACCCCTGCCACCCAGGGGGAGGCGCAGCAGGCACGGTCGGCATCACGCTTGCAGAATTGGATGGCAAGGGGACGCCATCCACCGCGTCCGGCCGGTTTGTACTCCAGTATGCGATCTCAGCAAACCCCACAGGGCTTCTTCCGGGAAGCATTCTGCCTCCGCTCGGCATGTCTGTCGCCACCACCCAGCCTGGCATAATGGGTGCACCCGAATATTTCTCCGGGGCGGGGGCTAGTGGCCTCCATTTGGTGGCTCGTTTGACAGGTCGTGGCTCCGCAGCCTTATTGGCCATAGAGTCCCGATTCCCTGCCAACGACCCTTGTCGCAGAGTCGCCGGTGAATTGAGCGACGGCTTCATCGCTTCCTTCCCCTTGGCTTGCTCTTTAGATAAAGCCGCCTGCTTAGGCGGCGACAACGCCCGCCCATTCTCTTCAGACGCCATTCATTCCAGGCTACCGCACCACAACCAAAAGAGCACCTTTGCACGACGTAACAGAGAATGGGAACTCAAGGGCAATTTTACTCAATTGCAGCAAATTTATCTATCGACGGACGAGCCACTAAGGAAAACTTTAAACAGCTACCAGAATTCTGTCAGCAGGCCCAACCCGTTGAAGGCTTTATGACCACTTGCAGGCCGTAAAAGAGCAAATCTTCCTACGTATAGCTGATCTTTAAAAAAGCTTTTCAAACAAGGGCATCACACTAATGAGGACCTACATGTCCTGCGACGAGACGTCCTCAGAACAGCAATTACCCACACCCACTCGTGGTAGGTGACACTACCGGAAACATTCATATGAGTGCTAGTGTGCACCTTGGTCCTTTGGTCCCTTTACGCGGAAAAGCTGCCGGTAAAACGCTCTATATTACGCACATTGCGATGGATCCAATCACCTGATGTCGCACTTTTTTATGAGCGGCAGTTATAGCAACCGGCGGTTAGCGAATTTATGGTTCACAGCTGCCGGTAGTTGAAAAGGGATGACCCCCTGTAGTGGACGCTTTTGTACGGCAACAGTGCTTTTCCCGGATGCGCATTCGTGTTTCTGCGATGCTCACGTGGGTGCCCCACGAGACGCGCAATATACTCCAGCCAAACAAAGATCTGATCAGGTCAGATAATTACTTTTCCGAGCTTCGCGATCTTTCGGATCGGAGTCATCATGGCGCATGCCTTTTGAAGTGGGAGCGCTCCTTTTGAAGTGGGAGCGGATGACTCGGATGGCCTCTGAGATTCTTTTGCTGGCTCGGATGTCGACAAGCCCGGAGCGAGTGTGCGGGGGGGGGGCGGGGTCGACCCCCCCCACCCCCCCACCCCTGTTCAGGGGGGGGGTGAGGGTCCGAACTCCGAACCCCCCCACCCCCTGGTAATGGTCGAGGGGGTAGGGGCGGGTGGCACCCCCCCCCCCCCTGCCCCCCTTCTGCAGTACAGTACACCCCCCCCACACGTTTAAGATTCTCAGGTTTAAGATCATGAGCCCCTGGATTTGACCTCTACTAGTAGTATAATTGTAGTAGAATGAATTAGAACTTAGTAGAATCGAATCACAGTAGTAAGATTCTTTAAGATCATGAGCCCTGGATTGGTCGGACCCCAATCTTAAACGTGTGTGGGGGGGTGTACAGTAGCAGGGGAAATAGGGGGGGGGGGGGGGGTGAGGGTCCGAACCCCCCCACCCCCTGTTAGGGTGGTGAGGGGGTTTAGGGTTTAGACCCCGCCCCCCCCTACCCACCTCTCTAAGGGGTTGGGCGGGGTCAGACCCACCCACCCACCCACCCCTGGTCAGGGGGTGGGGGCGGGTAGTGCACACTCGCTCCGGGCTTGTCGCAAACAGCCAGACACAAAAATTATCGATCGCGCCCTGACCAGGACTTCAGCCGTAAAGTGGCACTTCGTACATTCCTTGGCAAGCCACAGCTCTGGTGCAGGTAGGAAGGGCTGTGGGCCCGTGACGGGGAAAGATTGGCTCAATAGATTGGCCAGTTAGCTGTCGATTGATAGGAATTGGGGCTTGCTGTATGCACCTCGTTTGGCCTCTAGTGCTGCTGTAGACTGCACCCTGTGAAGAGGCAAATGTTTCCTTTTGTCTTCGGCTTTTCCTCAGTCGCTGCCGCCATACTTGCAGTAGCATTTCAGCTGGGGGCTTTGGGAGCGGCGGCCTCAGCATGGACGGCCTTTCTTGTGCTAGCTTCCGTTTGCATTTATATTTATGGCGAATTGCCGCGATATCGACTGCTTCACATTCCCGGTCCGCCATCTCGCTGGGGTCTCGGCTCTCTCGATGAGTTTTTCAAAGCTCCATATCCAGAGGTACGTCATGTTCCGCTAAACCTAGCGGCTCGGGTTAATCCTGCGGACATCGTTGAATGTGACGCACTGTGTACCTAGGCGTCGACGGTTATATACTGCTGGCATTCCGTCATTGAGAGGACAGCGCGCACGCATGCCCAGCTTTCTGCCATATATCCGGGAGTCGGCCATACGTCCAGGTGTCGGCCATCTCAATCTCAACCTGCGCTCGATCGGCGGTTGCAATGCCTTAACGTCGTCTGCATGTCATTGTGGTCAAACGTTTCTCGCTCCGCTCGTCCGGACGGCACCAGGGTTATCGATAGTTGGTATTCAACAGGTCCTGCCGTTTATTCTATGTCGGAAAAGAGGGGAGGATGCTGAAGGTGCGGGAGTATGCATCCCGAGCCATTACTGCCTAGCTTTGCTCATGCACTTGCCATATGATCTGATGGCCCCTGCGCTCGCTCGGCCTGTGTGCACAAACGCATCGAGAGTGCTGCGCCCAGGGTGTCACAATACCTATGTGCGTAAGGTGGGGTGATGGGTGTATGCAGGCAACCCCTCACCCACCCCACCCCCCTGTTGTCAGCATTCCCTGCTGAGTCGTGTCCCCATTCTTCGTCCTCCCGCTCTTGGATGCTGCGCTGTACCGTCCCTCATCCTCATCATGTCTAGCGCTGGTGGTCTTCCTGTGGACCCCCGTGCCGCCAGCTGGCCTCATCTCGGCGCCTTCACTTGTCGCATTTGCATCCTTGGTGCATTTGCATTCTTGGTGCATTTGCATCCTTGGTGCATTTGCATCCTTGGTCGGCGACGCTGCTCCCAAGTGACAGAAGAAAGAACATGGGTGCTGGCTTGGTCACACACGCTGTTGTTGTCTGACCTGTGCTTCCCCCTTCCCTGTGTCACCCCTCCGCGTACGCCCCCCCTGATACACGCCCCATCGTGTGTTCGCCTCCCCCTCGCCCCCCTTTGCCTCCCGCCTGCGCGATGTGATGCGCCTCCCCCGTGTGCGATGTGCCTCCCCCGTGTGTGATGACCTGTGCGCGCGCCGTTTGGGCATGACATGGCCCTCGCGCGGCGCCCATGGTGTGGCCGCAGGTCCATCGGCGGCTGGCGCAGCAGTATGGCGCCATCTGCGCGTACGCCATGGGCCGCGCGTCATGCATCCAGGTGACGGATGTGGACGCCGTCCTGCGCGTGACGCTCAAGGAGTACCGCAAGTTCCCCGCGCGGCCTGTCTTCGCCTACGTGCCGCCCTTCTCAAGGAAGGCGTTCATCTTCAACAGGTGGGCGCACGGGTGGCTGCTTTGCTCCCTACTATGCTGCTGTCAAGCAGGGTAGATGCGGGGCAGCATGGGCTGGACAAGCCCGTGCCCTGGCTGCCGTCATCGTCGTTACGGGGCGCTCCATGCTGACCACGCCCCCCCCCCCCTGTTCCTTGTGCGCCCACACAGGGGCGAGCCGTGGTCCAGCAACCGGGCGGTGCTGACCCCCGTCTTCCACACGCATGGGATGAAGGCGCTGAAGCCGGCCATGGCCGCCGCCATGGACGACATGATGGGATACTTGCGACGCCACGTCGATGACAAGGGTGGCGCTCAAGGTGAGCGCAACTGGTGGCAATAGCAAGGGGAGGGCGGGGGCAAAGGGGAGGGCGGCACGTGGCGCTAAGAACGTACAGCTGGTGCTGATCGCAAGCATTCTGTTGAAATCACGATTATGGTGTGGTCGGTTGGCGAGAGGGCAGTGGCAGTGAATTCTCAAATCATGCATGCTTGGTGTGGCTGACAGCCGTTGGGTGCGGGTCGCGATGGCTGGCCCGATGAGGCCCTTGTATTTGGATGGACTGACTCCCTGTAATAGAAGGGGCCTAGTCTGCCGCTGCAGGTACAGCTAGTAGACTTGAGGCAGTCAGAAGCGCTGTACTATGCAACCCCTAGACACTTAACCCTCACCCCGCTCATATCTCTTGTCCCTCGCCCTTCTCTCCCCCCCCCCCGTATGGTGCCGTGCTCCCCACATGCGCGGCTGTTCCTTCCCTCCTCCACCCCGCGGCGCCATGGTGGATATCGCGGCCGTGCTCCCCTCCACCCCCCCACCCCCCACCCTGGTGCCCCCTGTTTCGCACCCGGTGTGGCCCCCCTCCCCCCACCCCACCGTCGTGGACATGATGGTGGCGATCAACATCTCCACCTCCCCCCACCCCACCCCTGCCCCTTTGTCCCTCCCCCCCCCAGTGGTGGAGATGGCTGCGGTGCTCAAGCGCCTGGGCATGGAGGTCATCTCCCGCACCGCCTACAGCCTGCCGCTGGGCCTGTTTGCGCCCACGACCGAACCCTCCAACCTCGAGTTCATGCGCGCGATCGAGGACATCACGCGGCTGGCGTCCACCGACTTGGAGGGGTCCATCTCGGTGCAGATCGCAAATCTGCTGCCCATGCTGGGCTACGCGATGCGCCAGGTGTTGCGCCACGTCCCTGGCACACGCGACCACCGGTGAGCGCCGCCCCTGCCCTTCCTGCCCGGTGTCGTATGCACACACCTAAACATCACGGTGGGCGCAGCGTGGCTGGTCGCATCAGGCGCATGCGCCTGTGTTGGCCCTGGCGGCCTCTGTCCCTTGGGCGCCACAATCGCAGAAACCTTGGTGGTTGTTGCGTGGCCACGTTGCGCGTGCCGCCACGCCCTGTCCGGTCTACCGATCCATCATTGTCCCATGGAGTAGGATTTAGTGTCCAGGTCTTCACCACCGTCCCATATGGTCCAGGTCTTCATCACCTTCCCATTGCGTAGGGTTTAGGGTCCAGGTATTGTGTTCCACCATCGCAGTGCTAAATCGTCGCGGTCCTACACCCTCGCGGTGCACCATGGCCCATGCATGAGAACGCCGCAACCATGGCCCATGCATGAGAACGCCGCAACCATGGCCCATGCATGAGAACGCCGCAACCATGGCCCATGCATGAGAACGCCGCAACCATGGCCCATGCACGAGAACGCCGCAACCAGTGACGGGCCCATGCATGAGAACGCCGCAACCAGTGACGGGCCCATGCATGAGAACGCCGCAACCATGGCCCATGCACGAGAACGCCGCAACCATGGCCCATGCATGAGAACGCCGCAACCAGTGACGGGCCCATGCATGAGAACGCCGCAACCATGGCCCATGCATGAGAACGCCGCAACCATGGCCCATGCATGAGAACGCCGCAACCATGGCCCATGCACGAGAACGCCGCAACCAGTGACGGGCCCATGCATGAGAACGCCGCAACCAGTGACGGGCCCATGCATGAGAACGCCGCAACCATGGCCCATGCACGAGAACGCCGCAACCATGGCCCATGCATGAGAACGCCGCAACCATGGCCCATGCATGAGAACGCCGCAACCATGGCCCATCCATGAGAACGCCGCAACCATGGCCCATGCATGAGAACGCCGCAACCATGGCCCATGCATGAGAACGCCGCAACCATGGCCCATCCATGAGAACGCCGCAACCATGGCCCATGCATGAGAACGCCGCAACCATGGCCCATGCATGAGAACGCCGCAACCATGGCCCATGCATGAGAACGCCGCAACCATGGCCCATGCATGAGAACGCCGCAACCATGGCCCATGCATGAGAACGCCGCAACCATGGCCCATGCATGAGAACGCCGCAACCATGGCCCATGCACGAGAACGCCGCAACCATGGCCCATGCACGAGAACGCCGCAACCATGGCCCATGCATGAGACGGGGGAACCTTTGTTTCCTGCCGCGCATGGGGGCCGCAGGTGTCCTGCCGCGCATGGGGGCCGCAGGTGTCCTGCCGCGCATGGGGCTGCAGGTGTCCTGCCGCGCATGGGGCTGCAGGTGTCCTGCTGCGCATGGGGGCCGCAGGTGTCCTGCCGCGCATGGGGGCCGCAGGTGTCCTGCCGCGCATGGGGGCCGCAGGTGTCCTGCCGCGCATGGGGGCCGCAGGTGTCCTGCCGCGCATGGGGGCCGCAGGTGTCCTGCCGCGCATGGGGGCCGCAGGTGTCCTTTATTCTCACCATCGGCGGCACATGTGCATGTCTCGATGTTCACCCGCCCCCCCCCCCCCCCCCCCCCCCCCCCCCCCCTTCCCCGGGCCCCGTTTGCCTGAGCAGCCAGTTTGAGGCGATTCGCTACGCGGCGGACACGGTGGCCCCGCTGCTGGAGGACCGGCTGAGGGACGTGGCACAGGGCAAGAGCAAACCGGAGGGCAGCGAGGCCTCACCAGGTACATGCTGGCGCGGAGGAAGGGGCCCGCCTATATGTTAAAGGCTAAGAGGTCAGGGGGTAGGGTGTTGGGTTTTGGGCCAGGATCGCACGCAGCAAGGTGGCATGAATAGGGGACGTGGGCAGGGTGCGGCAGAGGAGTCCATTGTATGAAAGGGTGGCTGAGGGGGACTCTTTATGGCAGGTTGATTTTGGTGGGATGGGGTAGAGAGGGCCACTGTATCAAAGGGCGGTGGGGAAGAAGGCCATGGTGAGCGGGGTGCCCTTGTATGTCAGTGCCGCGGAACCATCCTACACCGACCGGTGCTCCGGTATTGCCCGGTGCTCAGGTAAACTCTGCAAGTGGGTGTGGCCCTTGCTGCCCCATGTGCTGGTGCTTGGGGGCCAGACCCTTGTCATCGCTGGCTCTTGCGGTGCGCGAGGGCTGTGCACATCATCACGTCAATCTGGGGGTTGCACTTCAGCGCATGTTCCTTCCGCGCGTTCCTTCCGCGCGTTCCTTCCGCGCGTTCCTTCCGCGCGTTCCTTCCGCGCGTTCCTTCCGCGCGTTCCTTCCGCGCGTTCCTTCCGCGCGTTCCTTCCGCGCGTTCCTTCCGCGCGTTCCTTCCGCGCGTTCCTTCCGCGCGTTCCTTCCGCGCGTTCCTTCCGCGCGTTCCTTCCGCGCGTTCCTTCCGCGCGTTCCTTCCGCGCGTTCCTTCCGCGCGTTCCTTCCGCGCGTTCCTTCCGCGCGTTCCTTCCGCGCGTTCCTTCCGCGCGTTCCTTCCGCGCGTTCCTTCCGCGCGTTCCTTCCGCGCGTTCCTTCCGCGCGTTCCTTCCGCGCGTTCCTTCCGCGCGTTCCTTCCGCGCGTTCCTTCCGCGCGTTCCTTCCGCGCGTTCCTTCCGCGCGTTCCTTCCGCGCGTTCCTTCCGCGCGTTCCTTCCGCGCGTTCCTTCCGCGCGTTCCTTCCGCGCGTTCCTTCGGTGTATGTTGCATAATAGGGTGTTCCACACAGAAGGGTAACCGTGGGCCTGCAATACCATGACCTATAACCTCATGCTGTCGGTTGGTTGTACCAAGGAAAATCTGAGTAACCACCTCCAAAGCCACGCCTTCTTTGCGTGTTGTCTGCAGAAGCCGGCTACGCCGTGCAGGGCAGTGCCTACTGGTCCATGTATGCATAATGATGTCACGCAATGTGTGCATGTGCCCCAGCTGCCATGTGTGCACCAACCTGCGGTCCTGTGTTTGCACGGTGCATTAGCAGCACCCCTGAACCTAACGGACATGCGGCTCGCCCCCCTCCCCCGGCGCGGCGCCAGGTGGCTTGCAGGAGATGGACATCCTGCGCATGCTGGCGGCTGCGCGCGACAAGGCGACCGGTGCCCACTTTGAGCGCGAGCGCATGCTGTCAGCGGCGCAGGAGTTCTTCGCGGCCGGATCAGACACCACCTCCAACACGCTCACTTTTGCGCTCTACCACCTGTCCAACGATCCGCACGTGCAGGTGCGTGCGGCCGCTCTCTGGTCCTGTCCTTGTCCCGGGGTGTGCATGGGGTAGGTGGCATACAGCCTGTGTGGGGAGGGCAACAGGCCGCACATCCCGCGCACATGGCAACCAGCGGGGCGGTGGAGGTCAGAGATGGGACCCTGTGTGACAACTAGGTGCGAAAGCTCTGTGTGCTGTGAAATGGCCCACCCGTGGTATCATGGAGCTGCCCTGTGTCTGTGGTGGACGGGGATGCCAGTGCAAGGGGCAACATGGTTCTACTACGGCTTGAGTCCTGCGCGTGGGTTGGCCTTGCTCATCCTCGGACGTGTTGCCCGCTAGGCACGCCGGTGTGGCCCACCTTGCCCACCCGTCTCCTGCTCATGACCTGACATGTGCCTCCCTTGCCCTGTCGCTGGCGTCATCATCATCCCCACGCAATGCATCACCGATGTAACCGACGATGTCGCTGAAATCATCGATGCCGCACCCTGCGTGCCGGGGGCCAGGACAAGCTCATTGCCGAGGTGGACGCGTTTGGCCGCGACCGGCCGCCCAGCTACGAGGACCTGGTGCACGGCTTTCCCTACACCGAGTGCGTGGTCAAGGAGACGCTGCGCTTTTACCCGACGGCGACGACGCTGGTCCGCGAGGCGGCGGAGGAGGCAGAGATCCTTGGCTACCGCATCACACCCGGCATGACCGTGTTCATCCCCGTCAATGCGATCCACATGGACCCGAAGCACTTCCCGGACCCGGCGGCGTATCTGCCGGAGCGGTTTGACCCCGAGGGCCCGGAGGAGAAGGCACGCCCCTCGCACGCGTTCATCCCCTTTGGCAGCGGCCCTCGCATGTGCCTGGGCTTCAAGTTTGCGATGCTGGAGGCCAAGATGGGGCTCGTCCGCCTGTTCCAACGCTACACGTTCGCGCGCTGCGCAGAGACGCGCGTGCCCATCCCCACGGCCACCTCCATCCTGGTGCGGCCTGAGTCGGCCAAACTGCTGCTCGTCCCCCGGAACTGAGCCACAAGCTGTGGCTGACGTTTTGATCGGCGCTCTCCAAGTTGACATCTATTGGGCGTACTGCCATGTCGTCTATTATTTTCTTGCATAGTGACCCCAAGCGGGGTCACCCTCACGGAGCGTGGTAGTTAAGCAGGCCTGCGGGTAGGAGCTCATGAATAGTGGCATTCTGACCATGTCGTTCATGTGCGAACTGAAGATGGGCTATTGCAGCACTTGCACACATTGTGCCTGTCAATTCGCATGTGAGTACCTGGTGGTTTTCTATGCGTAACCCTGACCGTGATTGTCAGTGAGCGCCTTTCCCCAGATTACATAGATAAGTCAGCCTGGACGGAGTAGCCAACCTCAAATTCATGAAATCCTGTGCTCCACATTCCAATGCCAACAAAGGCGCGGTTTTGGCAATCTTGCTGTTCTTTCATGAATTTTGCAGGTGCAATTTATAATTTGATTTTAGATTATGCATGCCCCAAGAAGGCTGGCCTTCAGCTCCGGCAAAGCGCAGGGGGGAAGCCGGTATACTGGAGGGGGGCGGTCATCCACGTTGACCACAAGCCCTGGGAGCCCCCTTCTGCCACCTCAGACTAGGGAATTCATACCAGTAGTGTAGATTAGTCAGGCTTAGCCTAGCATGTGGCCCACGCGCATGTGCGCCCATAATGGCCCCCATGGATGTTGCCTACAGAATTTAGCCAAGCCATGCCTATAACGGGACCCCCATGGATGTTGCATCAAGAATTTCACCATGCTATGCCATGCAGAGGGCTATGTGCTACATATACTCCCAACGGAGTTATGTTCCTAATTAATTAATTAATGCCATGCAGAGAGATGCTCTCTGTAGAGAAGCCATGTCCTAGCTCTTGTATAGCCATGATGATCTTCCCCCACATAACATACTCCCCCTTAGCTGGGCATAGTGTGAAGATTATGAGGGTGCAGGTGCCTTGGTGCACCTAGAGCAAGGGTCGCTTACATTCCCACCCTTGCAGGAAGTAGCCTAGAATGTATTAAAAGCCATATGCCCCTTCTCAGGGATATGTGCTACATTGACTCCCAACGGAGTGATGTTCCTAATTAAGAAGGCTGGATTAGCGTTAGGTTAGTCCGATTACGCGGCTCTCTCCACTCCACCACCCATCAAGGAATATGTGCCACATGATCTCCCAACGGAGGCATGTTATAATTTAATTTAATTTAGCTAAGGCTGGAGATATTACAGCCCAAACCTTACTCTCATATGAAAGTAAAGCTAACATTTGGTGAGCTTATGCTCGTATTGTTGAACGACAAAGGGGCTCAAGGGGAAGGGCAGCCAGCCGGTTAGATAGTTTCCTATCTAACGTGGGTATTTTACCCCCCGACCTGAAAAACGACCTAGTAAAAACGACGGAATGGGAATAGGGAATAGGAGCTAGGGCCGGTGGTGCCTATCTAATGTTAGGTGTGCGGCACCTAAGCAGTGGTACCGGCGGTGTCATATAGGAAAGGGCGGAATGGGTGTATTGGTGCCAGAATATTTTTGTGGCATACACGCCTTCCGTAGGCGACTTACCATATCAAGGAGACAACCAGCGCAGGCCAGAAATCGGGAGAATCCGGACCATGGTAGCTCGAGCCTGCCGTTATCTTGTCCGCGTGTTCGACTTACCATATACTTACCGGCCTCATCCGTACTCTTTAAGGCCCTCATCCGTACTCCGGTTGTGGAGCTAGCGTTGTACTAAGGGCGGTGGAGGGGAGGGGATCGAGGCGTCCTCTTGCAGCTTCGCATCTACCGGTAATCACGGTGGCGGCTGGCCATGGCGGCTCAGCCGATCATCAGACGACAGCTACCGGCCCACCCCTGGCGGGTGGGCTTCGCATGAATAATAATTCCGACCATGCCCCACTGTCTTCGAGGTGCAGATATCGACTTCCAACGCATTATTTGGGCCGATGCCACTTAGAACGAAAGTCATCCCCTGCCACGGGATGAATTTTCTGGCTCGGCCCCAGGGCTTGGATATGGGAAATTGCTGCCCGCAAGCTGGACGGCGCGGTCACCAGCATGCTGCGTTCCATTTTCAGAGTAGGATATGCTGCTCATGTCCGCAATGAGGAGGACCTGTACCAGGGCATGCCCTATATCACCAGCACCATTAAGCAACGACGCCTGCAGCTAGTAGGGCACCTAGCTCGCACCAACCAGGTAGACACCTCACGTGGCCCCCCCGCAGGACTGCGACCAGCCCAGCCTGGCCGGCACCTCCTGACGTGGGCTGGGCCCAGTGATGTTAGACGCCGCAAGGCCCGCACTTTCAAAGAACAGCTAGTAGAGGACATGGGGGGCCTAGGCCTCTCCGTGATTTGGAAGAAGATGATGGACAAGGCCAAGTGGGCCCAGGTCATAGAGGACAACGAGCCCCCCCCAGTGGGGAAGCGCCCGCGTGTGCAATCCCGTGGGAGGCACGCCAGATAGCTCCCCTCGGGCAGCGTGCGGCTGCCTAGATAGATGTTGTCGTTGCAATGCTGTTAGATAGATGTAGTATGTAGCCGATGTAGATAGATTAGACCGGTAGGACTGTTTGCACCCATCCATCCATCCATCCATCGGGGTTAATGCTCCGTGACTCCCCAACGGGAGCACGAGTCTAATTAATTAATTAATTAATTAATGGGAAATTGTGTGTTAGGGTGGTTAAAGTCTTGAGACGGCGTAGGAAACTTCTGTAAGGCAGTGACTGCGTGGGCCAAGCTGCATAGCCCGAGATTCGGGCTCACCTGGCAGTTTACCTCCGCCTGTAACCACAGCGGTGGACCAGATGGGGAGGTGCGGGTGATGGCGGTGCGCCGAGTTGTTTTGGGAAGTGCCCATGCATTCCAGGGGGGGGTCATACATAGGACGCATGTACCCGACGCGCATGGAGGAGGAGGAGCCTCGTGCTGCAGACGAGAGGGCGGGAACTGGCGCCTCACCGGGCGCCAGATTCTGCTATGTTACATCGTCGGGCGAGTCATGTCACATCTACCAAACCAGATATCCTCGCGGAGCGTAAATCCTAAGTGTGGCACTGCGGGGATCGCCGCGTTTACGCAAGGAGACGAAAACTGGCCCCCTCTCGGCCGCCGATGGAGGGATCGTAGCGGGGCGGTCCCACGCGGAATGGGGTCATTTTTGGCGCATTTTGCAAGAAAAAAACGCTAGTTTCAATCGTCCGATATCTTTTTTTCGCGCGAATTTGGCGTCCGATCGCGTATTTTCGAGCTAATTTGGTGTCATAATGCTTAATTCATGTCAATTTGAGCGTACATTCCACATCGAGAGGCTTGAAAGTTAGTAATTCATGTAAATTTTACGTGGAGAGACTCGACATCATCCTAACCTTTGTATTAACCATAGGACGAGCATTGCCAGCGCATGTCCAAGTGCTAACTTTCCCTCACACTTTCGAGGGCCTCTTCCGTAATTTCGCTTCCGCGATCTGCTGTTCCGTTTTCGAGTTCCTCCTCTTCTTATCGATCTCCTTTGCAGGCGCCCAGACTTCCACATCCTTCCAGCTCTTGCCATCCGTCAGCTTTACCACCTTCATCGCGTAGTCCAGCGGCATCCACCACAACTTGTTCTTCAACTTCCCTCCCTTCTCCCCCTCAGCGAAAAACTTAAATGCGACGTCCCTCCACTTGGTGTCGTATCCAGACACCTGCCCATAAAGCATGACGTCTTCTAGCTTGGCATACATTGGCGTAGCCGTATCCTTGTTCCCTGCTTGCATAATGGCTGCAGTCCACCCATCACACCAAAAGGCCTCTGGTGCTCCGAACCCCATTTCCCCGTCCATAAGTCTCATTTCCAACGTGGGCTTGTCATCATCCTCATCGCCCGCCTGACTGTCTTCCGCCCCCTTAGGCTCCTCCCGTCCGGAAGTGTCAGCATGTACAGCCGCTGGTCCGAAGCCCACCGCCACATTAGCCAAGCGAAGTAACTGCTCCACATCCTCATTACCTGCGAGCAAACCGATCATGCCATCAACGCATGACTAAAATCGAGTTAGTAGAAATCGGACTGCCAACCGTAAAAAATCAAAACACTCTACATACCAGAATTCACTCGCAGATTTTTTCTTACCCTTTTTGGCCTTTTCCTTCGACCTCTGCTCGCAGGTAGACCCCGTCTGGGGGTGGGGGGCAGGCGCCGGGGCGGGTTTGGCGGGCTCGGCAACCTTGGCAGTCTTCGCGGTCTTGGGTAACTTCTTGGAAGCAACGCGCTCCTTTCCCCCGTCCTCCTCCTCTCCGCCGCCATCCTCCTCCTCCTTCTCCTCCTCATCGTCCGAATCTGAAAGCACAACTGCTTTTCGACGCCGTTTCTGAGGCAGGGCAGGCTTGGGAGGCTTCCCACCTTGGCCGATTTCTTGGAAGCAACGTGCTCCGCAGCCTTCCCACCCTTGGCGGATTTCTTGGTAGCAACGTGCTGCTCCTCCTCCTCCTCCTCCTCCTCCTCCCCCTCCTCCTCCTCAGCATCGTCGTCCTCCTCCTCCTCCTCCTCCTCCTCAGCATCGTCGTCCGAATCAGCCACTGCCACAACTGGCTTACGAAGCTGCTTCTTCGGTACCTGAGAAATGGCCAGAGTCGGCGGGGGAACCCGAAGCTGCTTCTTCGGTACCTGAGAACTGGGCAGAGGCGCCGGGGTGGGCAGAGTCGCCGGGGGAACCCGAAGCTGCTTCTTCGGAACCTGAAAAACGGGCTGCGACGCGGCAGGCTTGGAAGGCCCACCTCCATCATCCTCAACAAGTGACACGACTGCCCGTCGAGTCACTTGAGAAGCGGGCTTCTTCGCCGCAGGCGGATCCGAATCACCTTCAGGCCCCGTATCTGTTCGGCCTGCTGCGTTCTGACCTCGACGGGGGTCTCTCCGCGGTTAGACCCTCCTGCCGGACCTCCATCCCCTCCATCCCCTCCCTCCAACAACTGTTGGTCATCCCTCTCCACCACGGCGGACAATCCCCCAGCTTCGTGGGAAGCTTTTCGCTTCTTCGCCCTTCCGAGCCTAGGCCCCCCATCACCTTCCCCCTGTTCAAGCCGCTCCCACAATTCACTCCCTTTCCCGATCCTTTCCACTATCTCTTGAAACCCCTTAATCTCCGTCTCGGTACCAAACACGATCACCATCGGTTCGAACCTGGAGAAAAAGTCGTGGGCGCAAGCCTTCAGCACATGATCGTACATCCCGCCCGGTTGGGGAATGTCCGAAGCTTTCGGGCAAGGACCGAACGCCCACCACCCTCTCTGAAAGTTACTCCACTTATCACCCCAAATGTTCGCCAAGTTCAGCAGGCTCAGGCACGGAAGGGACCTATAGCCCAAGGGAAAGGGGCGGGCTGAAGCTGAGGCAACCTCGCCTGCCACCTGCTTGACGAGCGACTTGTCATCATCATCACCGTCTAGTAACTGACAGCAAAACCAGACCCGGCGACGGCCCCAGTCCACACTCTGCCACTCATACTTCACGTCCCACTCCTCCTCCTCCTTCTTCGCCTCCGTCTCCTTCCCCTTCCCCTTCCCCTTCGATCCCTTCTCCAGCCCCTTCACCGGCCCCTTCATCGCCGCCTCCTTCACCCCCCCTTCGGGTAATCCAACTTTTGGAGCGTACTTCCTGAACGCTTCCGGAGCAAAAAGTGCCAAACCCACCGTCTTGTCCTCGCTCTCTTTTAGCAGAATCTCCTGAAAGTCGATCTTGCCATTACTGATATCCTTTCTCGGAATCCTCAGATGTGCGGCGTGTTTTTTGGCTTTAAGAAGGTAGGCGATGTTCCTCGTTATGATGACGGCCACATCCCAAAATTCCCGGTATCTGGCCACAATCTCCTTCCTGCCGACCGGCCGAGCGAGAGGATGGAGATTGAAGACGAGTTCGAAAATATGAGACGCCACAAACTCCTTGCCATTTGCGTCCTTGCATCGCGCTTCCAGCGTCACATCCTCCTTGAATCTGGCGCAAATGGTCAGCCGCAGGCACTCCAGCACATCCTTGGCGATCTCCACCAACTTGGTGAGCTTTTCCGGTCCAACCTGGCAGCTCATGATGCAATCGATCACGGCGTCCATCATAGGAAGGCTGGCCAAGTTCCTGAAAGAAGTCCAAGAGACCTTCTGGCCTTTCTTCTCCCCCTCTGCATTGGCGAATTTGCACCTTTGCATCATCACCTCCTCAGGCGCGGGTTTCGTTGAGGCAGGATCATCAGTCTGCTCCTGTGTCAGACGGAGAAACGTGTTGGCCAGCGTGCGACTGTAAGCGGAATGCACTGAAGCAATGCTGTGGGCCGGCTTTTTCTTTCCTTCTGCTTCCTCCTCGTGTACATCCACCGCTGCCGGCTCCACATTCCCTTCCCTTCCCCCCGCTTGCCGCATAGCCGGGAGGATGTACGTGAGCAGATTGGTGTAGTGGCCATCCGCAATATAGTGGCCCTTCCCACGCGTGACTTTGCCGTATAGATATAGCTTGTTGTAG
The DNA here is from genome assembly GCA_009746045.1 of Mesostigma viride. Lineage (NCBI taxonomy): Eukaryota > Viridiplantae > Streptophyta > Mesostigmatophyceae > Mesostigmatales > Mesostigmataceae > Mesostigma > Mesostigma viride. The sequence goes on from RPFO01000015.1 coordinate 264,732, forward strand.
TTCCACACGTCAAGCAACGCCTGGCCCAGCGTACGATCCGCCACGGCTAAGTCCTCCGAATTCGCCCCCTTGGCGATGTCGAACAGCTTCTCCAGCTTGCCGGTCAGCACCGCCTGCGACATCAATTAACATCGAGCGAGCAACGACAAAACTCAGTCATAAAAGGCGAGGGGTATAGCTGCGGATAGACCCTAACAAAATTCGAAAAAGAAACGGCCGACAATACGCAACGAAAATTCCAACAAAAAAAAGGAGAGGGTCTAGCTGCAGCGAGACCCTCGCAAAAAACTTGAAGCGCACACAAAAAACAACCACGAAAATTCCGAGGGTCTACCCGCAGCTAGACCCTGCCAAAATAGATAGCTTACATCTTCTTTTGCCTTAGGTAGATTTCGCAGCTCACTCCACGACGGGAGCAGGTCGCCACCCTTGAGAAGAATGACGTTCGTACCCATGTAACCACCACGGAATTTCCGCAACAGGTCCTGGAAGGCGTGCTCCGCCTCCTTAGGAGTATTTGCGAAATTGGACTCCGCCCCACCCTCGCACATCATTGCCCGAACCTCTCCCCACCCGCCATCCGGCCCCCTGAGAAACGACTTTAACCCCTTAAAGTAGTGGTTCCCATCCACCACCGCGTACCGGAGAACCAGATACGGTACCGGTACCCGTTCCTCAAAAAATTTCGGATCGTAGGACTTCATCGCAGTATTGCACAGCAGGTTGAAAACTTGCCGACTGCCCTCGATCTCCTGAGGCAAAACTGCTTCCACCTCGTCCACCCTGGCGTAGGTACGCCACTCAAGTCCTCTCGCGAGGAAAGAGGTGGTGGACTCCGTGTTAAGCCACACGTCGACTTCAGTATCCGAAAGGGGCCGGAAGTACCTGGACCCCACATCCTCCGCGTCAATCTTGGCGCCGTGGTGATGCTTCAGCCACTTGACGAAATCCGGCATGCACAAGATTTGCTTGTCGAACAGGTCAGGTTGAGATTCGGCAAGCGCCTGGAAAGGGAACTGCCAGACCGGGACAACAACCTTGAAGTGCAAGGCGTTGTCCCGCGCATTGAGGAGAATGCGGCCGTTCTCCTTAATGGTTTCAAGGTTTAAACGCCGCTGCCTCAAAGCCTCTGGCAAAATAAGCGCGTTGACCGTCTGGATCCGCATACTGAAACATCCGGTCTGCTGAAAATCGGCCGGCCGAATCCAACGCGTTTCCCTGAGAGAATTGGCCTTCCGGATGTTCTGGTCCCTGACCTCCTTGTTCGAGTCGACCTTTTTCGAAGGCTTCCAGCTTTCAATGATAGGGTCGGTGTCCGGGTTCCCACTGCTCGTGAGCACCCCCTCCTTAAAAAGCTTGTTGAGTGACCGGAGCAGCTCAAGAAAGGGGGAGAACTCGGGCCAGTTTGGCAGGTCATCGACGTCCGCCATCCGCCTACTCGAGCAGTACTTGAGCATATCCTTCACCAGCGCGAACACGGCGTCATGACCAGGTAACTTCTTCTCCACCGTGGCGTCTTCGTCCCCCCCGTCATCCTGAAGTAAAAAATCGAAAAGGACCGCAGGATTTGCTCAAGTCAGTAATATTTAGGCCGACCACGACATCCTGTTCAGGGACGAACAAAGTTCTGTTGGAATAATACCTTACTGACACTAAACACCAAGTCCCGCAGCCAGTCAGCGTCTACCCGCAGCGAGAGGTCTAAATTTTCACAACAATCGTACCTGTCCAGTTTTCTGCTGCTTCTTGGCCTCCTTAGCCTTCTCCTTCTCCGCCTTCTTCGCCTCCTTCTCCGCCGCCTTCGCCTCCGCGTTCTTCTTACTGTTGGCCTTTGCCACCGCATTCAGCGCCCTTTTTCCCTCAGCGGCCCGACGACGAAAATCAGCCTTCATGAATTTCTCGATCTTGTCAACCTTTGCCTCTGAGTACTCCTTAGGCTGCCACTTGAAATTCTTGGTGGCTTTCGACTTCACCAGATTTACAAATTCATATGCCAATTCACTATTAAGGTAGCGACACCCAACACCTCCGTATCGAAATCGGCATCGACTTCCGCCTCAAGTCGTGTCAGGTACTTGCGAAACTCGGACCCCGCAGGTCCCTCCGAATCGACGCCATCGGGCGGAGACTTAAGCATGATCAGGCCAACAGCAATAATATGATCCTTCGCAACCTTCTTGCGGGAATCCAGCTTTTCCCTTTCATGCTCAGTCAATGGAGGCTTCGCCGCCTTCCCCCCCGCAGTACCCCCAGCGACAGCCCCCGCCTGCATGACAAAAAAAAACGAACAAGAAGGGACTTGACCTCAGTTCGATTGTTGCACCATCGTCTCTCTGCGGAGATACCCCTCAGCACGAAAAAAATCACACGAACTCGCGGCGGATGAACGTACCTGCACAGCCACTTCTCCCTCAGCGTCTCCCCCATCCTCATCTCCTCCAGCGTTTTCATCCCCCCCATCCTCATCTCCTCCAGCGTTTTCTTCCTCTCCGGCAGCGCCTGCTGAGGCCAAACCCCCCGCCTGTCAACACCGAATACGACAGCTCATTGGAAATCAAAATTAGTCGACATTTGTATATTTCGCATAATGCGCTCACTAAAACTTCAGGCGAAATGCAGACATCCGGATATCGTTTAATGCTTACCATTTCCATCTCGAGTCCAGACCAAATACCAGCACTGTCAACAGCCATCGCCGCAGCCGCCCCCTGAAAAAAGACAACAGATTGGTTGGGGGCACCGTTGAAATTAGCCGAACATGTCAGTCTCAATAAAAGGGTGAGGGTCTACCTGCAGCTAGACCCCATGTAAGATGCTCGTGGAAACTCGACGGACAAGCACCCACCTTATCAACCAAGTCTGACAAATTAGGTAAATCCTCCGATACGTCCCCTGGCATGGAGCCCCCCTGCATGATATGACAGGACAAACCATGAAGGTTGGTCAGCATATAGAGCCCTATTCAGGGAATGGAAACAACCCAAATCGATAAACGATATCGGCAAGTTAACGTACCGAAACGTAGAACTTCCACCTCCTCAAAATCTTCCCCAAAGGCCATATCGGCACTTGATGGGCTCTCTCCTTTTCCAGTTGCCGCCTCAATTCCGCCTCGAAGAACAACTCGAGGGACTGCCAATGGCCTCCCGCCTCTAAATCAGACCACTCCGTGTCTGTCTTGGTTCGGATACTCTGGAGACAATCAACCAACGAGATTTGATCCAACCATTCCTGGACGATTTCCCGGTATGGCTTATATGTCTGAATAACATGGAAGTCCTCCCGGTGCCGGAAACTTTGGATCACCTGTCCAGCCCAATCCAAAAAGAAAGCGACCGCTTCCCGCGAAAGGCTGGCGTCCGGGCTGACAAGAAAGTCAGTCCGCCACTTAACAAAAGATTGCAGTAAGTGGTCTCTTGCCATGTCCAAATGCGCGATCACTTCATGTGCGCGCTCCTCCAATCCTCCTACGTCATTCATTCTTCCCGGCACAATTACGATAAAGTCACTGTTGGACGTGTCAACAAATCCTTGCCTGACAATATCAAACACTTCATCTTCCGACAGTGAAGCCCTCGAATCCGCTCTCATATCTCCAGTCATGAGTTTAAAGAGCTGATGCAACGCAGTGGTTTTCAAGGTTTCCATATAGGAAGCCTCGATGCATGTGAAGCCAATGTGGACCTCGAACTTTTCAACCTCATCAAAGAGCGTCGACCATATTAAAGCACGACGGGGAAAGTAACGTCCGACATCCTCCTTCAGATTAAGGATGCACGACTGCGCGATCTTCAAAACCTCATACATGTCGTCACCAACGACCCTCTTCCCATGAATGGCTCGCTGTGTGGCTTCGAACAATGCAAGACGGCCCAGGCGGTCGTTCTTCCAAATTATGTGTGCCGACTCCGGACGGTCCACGACGACACCGGACTTCTCTGCAAACGCTATCTCGGCCGAAAGAAAGCGGATCAAGCCTCTCAAGCCCTTTTCGGCTTTACGACTCACCCCAGCCTCAGACTCAGTCTGAGCCAGGTACTGTTTCAGAATGGCCACCGTGGAGGGCTGCAGACAACAAGAGTAAAAAAAAGGCCACACATCGTCGTCGTCAACAACCTTAACTCCTAGGTCAACGTCTCTCCGCAGCTAGACCCTTACGATCAATGTATGACATAAAATCCCACCCTTTCTACGATACACACACGCCGTTCAAGCCATCTGAAAAATGTACGTCTCACATTAATAAACATACCTGATAATCGACTGAAAATCCTTCGTGAAGAAGCTCCGTTCTCGTCCTTCTCCCCCTCAACTGCCTTCGCAGCCTCCTCCTCCTTCCTCGCAGCCTCCTCCTCCATCTTCCTCGCGGCCTCTTCCGCCTTCATCCTCTCCTGTCGCATCTGCAAAAAAAGAGCGGCCTCCTCCGCAAGAATTCCTTCGCTGCCGCCTCCGTCTTCTTCTTCGCCTCCTCCTTCTGCTTCGCCACCAGGATCCTGTGCTCCTTCTCCTGGGCAGCCTTTTTCTCCTTGTACTCCCTCTCCTCCTCCTCCCTCTCCGCCTTCTCCAGCCTCTCCTTCTCCTCCCTCTCCACCCTCTCCCTCTCCGCCTTCTCGATGGCCTCCCTCTCCGCCTTCTCCTTCTCCTTGTCCTTCTTGTCGAGAGCCGCGTATTCGTCAGCAAAGCTTGCGGCCATTGCTAACAAATCGGACAACCGCTTCTGACGCGACTCCCGAACCGGCGATTCCGGGTCTTCAGGCCTCCCGTTAGTCTGATCGCGCTCGTCCTCCTCAACAAGCTCACTGATAGACTTCCTCAGCTTCCTGAGCTCTTTGGTGCGGTCGTCTTCCTCTACCCACTCGGCCGCAGGCTTACGCTTAGAACTGGAATGCTTGGGGGACGGCGAGCGGGACGCAGAAGCGGGGGACTTGGGTGGCGGCGAGCGGGACTTGGGGGAAGAGAGCGGGACGGCGAGCGGGACGCAGTTGCGGGGTTCTTGGTTGACGGCGAGGGGGACTTGCGAGAAGGAGAGCGGGACGCGGTAGCGGGGGGAACTTTGGGCGGAGAGGGGGACTTGCGGTTCGGCGAACGGGTCGCAGTTGCGGGGGACTTGGGGGACTTGCGGGGCGGCGAGCGGGACGCAGTAGCTCCGGCCGACTTGGGGGGCGGCGATGGAGACTTACGGGGCGGAGAGCGGGACGGAGCGCGAGACGCAGCAGCGAGAGGGTTGGGGGGTATAATTCTGTCCAACTCGCTGGGGGGCAAGTTGGACTTGGAGGGCGAGGGGACTCGGTGGGGGGGACCTCGCAGAGCATTTACGGGACCGAACTGCAACGGAGGAAACGCCTCCGTTGCCGTTCGGTCCGGCGAGGTGTTCGACGTCATCTTGGGTGAAACGGGAGTGGCCTTGACAGAATCGGAATAGGAGGACGACATCTGCAGAACAATATCAAAAAAGCAAGTTTCACAAATGTCATTCAGAATCTGAATCGCCGGCAGAAAAACGATGGGGAGGGTCTCGCTGCAGCTAGACCCTTTCGTGGATTCTAAAAGGGACATTTAGTTTAATGCAAAACTTTGGCGTCTCGCTGCAGCGAGACCCTCACTTCAAGCAAAAACAAATCATTTTTAGGGTGAGCGAAAACAAGCAACCTCCCATCATGCAAACATAAAAAAGTATACATTCCTTGGGGTCTCGCTGCAGCGAGACCCTAACGTCAAACAAAAACAAATAATTTTTAGGGTGAGCGAAGAAAGCCCCTCCCATCTTGCAAACATTAAAAGTCGACATTCGTAGGGGTCTCGCTGCAGCGAGACCCTAACACCGATACAAAAACAAATCATTTTAAGGGTGAGAAAAGAAAGACCCCCCATCATGAAAACATGAAAAATTGACATTCCTTGGGGTCTCGCTGCAGCGAGACCCTTACGTCAATACAAAAACAAAATTCCGAGGGTCTACCCGCAGCGAGACCCTTACGACCACGTATAAATACATGTGGGGGGGGAAGCTACGTATAAATACATGTGGGGGGGGATGCTATGTATAAATGCATGTGGGGGGTGCTGGCATTAATAATTAAATGTGGGGGGTGATGGCATGAATAAATAAATGTGGGGGGTGCTGCCATGAATAAAAGAATGTGGGGGTGTGATGGCATGAATAAATGAATGTTGGGGGGTGCTGGCATTAATAATTAAATGTGGGGGGTGATGGCATGAATAAATAAATGTGGGGGGTGCTGCCATGAATAAAAGAATGTGGGGGGTGATGGCATGAATAAAAAATGTGGGGGTGCTGCATGAATAAAAATGTGGGGGGTGATGGCATGAATAAATAAATGTGGGGGGTGCTGCCATGAATAAAAAATGTGGGGGGTGATGGCATGAATAAATAAATGTGGGGGGTGCTGCCATGAATAAAAGAATGTGGGGGTGTGATGGCATGAATAAATGAATGTTGGGGGGTGCTGGCATGAATAAAGAATGTGGGGGGTGATGGCATGAATAAAAAATGTGGGGGGTGCTGCCATGAATAAAAGAATGTGGGGGTGTGATGGCATGAATAAATGAATGTTGGGGGGTGCTGGCATTAATAATTAAATGTGGGGGGTGATGGCATGAATAAATAAATGTGGGGGGTGCTGCCATGAATAAAAGAATGTGGGGGGTGATGGCATGAATAAATAAATGTGGGGGGTGCTGCCATGAATAAAAGAATGTGGGGGGGTGCTGCCATGAATAAAAGAATGTGGGGGTGTGATGGCATGAATAAATGAATGTGGGGGGTGCTGGCATTAATAATTAAATGTGGGGGGTGATGGCATGAATAAATAAATGTGGGGGGTGCTGCCATGAATAAAAGAATGTGGGGGTGTGATGGCATGAATAAATGAATGTTGGGGGGTGCTGGCATTAATAATTAAATGTGGGGGTGTGATGGCATGAATAAATAAATGTGGGGGGTGCTGCCATGAATAAAAGAATGTGGGGGTGTGATGGCATGAATAAATGAATGTTGGGGGGTGCTGGCATTAATAATTAAATGTGGGGGGGTGATGGCATGAATAAATAAATGATACGTAGCATCACCCCCCCACATGTATTGATACGTAGCCGCACCCCCCCACATGTATTGATACGTAGCAGCACCCCCCCACATGTATTGATACGTAGCAGCACCCCCCCACATGTATTGATACGTAGCAGCACCCCCCCACATGTATTGATACGTAGCAGCACCCCCCCACATGTATTGATACGTAGCCGCACCCCCCCACATGTATTGATACGTAGCAGCACCCCCCACATGTATTGATACGTAGCAGCACCCCCCCACATGTATTGATACGTAGCAGCACCCCCCCACATGTATTGATACGTAGCATCACCCCCCCACATGTATTGATACGTAGCCGCACCCCCCCACATGTATTGATACGTAGCAGCACCCCCCCACATGTATTGATACGTAGCAGCACCCCCCCACATGTATTGATACGTAGCCGCACCCCCCCACATGTATTGATACGTAGCAGCACCCCCCCACATGTATTGATACGTAGCAGCACCCCCCACATGTATTGATACGTAGCAGCACCCCCCCACATGTATTGATACGTAGCAGCACCCCCCCACATGTATTGATACGTAGCAGCACCCCCCCACATGTATTGATACGTAGCAGCACCCCCCCACATGTATTGATACGTAGCAGCACCCCCCCACATGTATTGATACGTAGCAGCACCCCCCCACATGTATTGATACGTAGCAGCACCCCCCACATGTATTGATACGTAGCAGCACCCCCCACATGTATTGATACGTAGCAGCACCCCCCCACATGTATTGATACGTAGCAGCACCCCCCCACATGTATTGATACGTAGCAGCACCCCCCCACATGTATTGATACGTAGCCGCACCCCCCCACATGTATTGATACGTAGCCGCACCCCCCCACATGTATTGATACGTAGCAGCACCCCCCACACATGTATTGATACGTAGCAGCACCCCCCACATGTATTGATACGTAGCAGCACCCCCCACATGTATTGATACGTAGCAGCACCCCCCACATGTATTGATACGTAGCCGCACCCCCCCACATGTATTGATACGTAGCAGCACCCCCCCACATGTATTGATACGTAGCAGCACCCCCCCACATGTATTGATACGTAGCAGCACCCCCCCACATGTATTGATACGTAGCAGCACCCCCCCACATGTATTGATACGTAGCCGCACCCCCCCACATGTATTGATACGTAGCAGCACCCCCCCACATGTATTGATACGTAGCAGCACCCCCCCACATGTATTGATACGTAGCAGCACCCCCCCACATGTATTGATACGTAGCAGCACAATTTTAGTCAGCCTACCATCCACGTTGCGGCAAAAGATCACCTTTTTTTGTGTTTCGGCAAAATGAAGATTTCTTGCAAACTATCGTTATGCAGGCAGGTAGCAACGTCCGATGTTATAATCCGGCAGGTAGCATGCAAACGTCGAAACGATATGAAGGGGAAAAAAAGCATCAAACAGGAGCACCGATTAGAAACGCAGCAAATGCAGTATGTGCACATCTACACCTACAACCTAACCAGACCAAAGGCATAGCAAACATGGAAAGGGTGACCCAAGTGAAAGCCTAGCACCACCATGATCGACATGTGCGAGACCAAGAAACGCTCCATGGCAACTAGACTAAAGGGATGGATGCCAGATGTGGATTAGGATCGGCTTAGCTGACTCTACCGAGATGTCTGCAGGGTTTCGCTAGCAACGAAAAGAAGGAAGCCAGACATTTTTATCACTCTTGCTGCAACATAGAGTTTCTTGCGATGGCAGCAAGGACATGTCTTCGCCCAGCTGGCTAACTGTGTCGTCGGCGTGCATGCGCTGTTTAGTTGCCGTTTTGATAGAACGCAGTTTGTCAGCCTACCATCCACGATGCGGCAAAAGCTCACCTTTTTTCTTTATGCGGGAAAATGAAGACCGATTGCCTTAATTGCTTGAAGACCGATTTCCTTTCGTTATGCACAGGTAGCAAAGCGATGTTGTAAAAAAGCAGGTAGCATGCAAACGGTTGCAGCTGGTTACTATTAGCTATGGGGTCTCTCTGCGGCTGCGCTTCTTTTTCGATGGGCGATGGGACGGTCGCAATTCGCAAACCGGACGCGGCGTCACAGGGCTGAACGGTATTGAAAAATTGGAAACGTGGCATCCTCGTTCCTCCCCACGGAACTGAAAACTGGAAGCGCGGCGCTGGTGCAAAAGCTCGATCCCATCTTTTGGAACCAAGCTAGCGGATTGGACGACATCCAATATGCCGTCACCCGTGCTTGTGGCCGCAGGTATAAAAAGAGACGACCTCCAGCCCATTTACCTGGGAACATTCGGATGTTTGGCTGACATCGTTACCATGCAGAAATGTTCAATGAGGTTCTGGGTTCGATTCCTGGTGTGGTCATGGAAATAAATTTTTTTCTGCACATCTACTGAAATCAGTCATAGCACCAAACGGTCACGCTGCAGCGAGACGCTATAGCCCTGGAGGCCGCTGCTAAACCTGACATCCGGTATGTCTTACTATCATAGATTGCCCAACTATATAATAATAATAGTCTATACCACTTTTTCTTGTAAATCATTTACTAAATAATGATTCTATATACTTTAACATACCATATTATTAAAGTATGTGGAATTTAACCATGCTATTCACAATATATTATAAATCTTTTGCAAAATATACTGTAATTAGTATATATATTTTCTGATAAACAATTTTATCAATGCTACTGTGTTATTTTTGTTATTCTCGCCATGCAGGTATCTGAGTGTTCTGGGAGAACTAATAAGAGAATGAGCCGCGAAGGTGAGGAAAACCTGAAATCTTTTCGTCCTTATTGGGGTCTCTCTGCAGCTAGACCATTTAAACCACAAGCAATAGCTTAAATTCAAGGGTCTCGCTGCAGCTAGACCCTCTTATGGTTGCTATAAAATTAATGAATCAGAAGTCTGTGATTTAACAATGCACGCCGCAATGAAGGGTCTAGCTGCAGCGAGACCCCAATCTTGGTCGGGTATGCTAAGTTCACCACATCAGGTAATCTTTTCGTCTAAAGGAAAAAGCCCCTCTAAGGGTCTAGCTGCAGCTAGACCCCAATCGTGGTAAAAAATGATACACTTTCGAACTTTGTCTGTAATTGTCGCTTTCCCAACGATACTCGATTTGCATGGATTTCGTTGTGCCGGTCGCATGGCATGCAGCACGCGAACGGGTGGAGTTTTTCGCCCTTGCGTCCGTCGTCCGGGATTCAGTGCAATTAAGTTGAACACCGGGACGAAGCAGTCAACTGGCGCAAAAAGGGTTTTCGGAGATGAGAACCAGAATCCAGCGCAGCCTGAAGCCAAGGAAGTCAAGCGGCCGGGAGAATACTCGAAATCAAAGAGGTTATTGGGGAATATTTCGCTGACCAGGCGTTTGAAGCGGCTCAGGCGATGACAAAACCCGAGGGGCGGGGGCCGGCTTTCGACCAGATGATTGCTGGCTTTAACTCTAGGCCGCTGAACTAGGTCACGGGAAGTATCATGAGGAGGCGAAAAAAGCTTTACAATCAGGAGCGGATGGCAGAACTGAACAGGTTCTGGGTGGCTCGGATTAACGCTTTTGATGGTCTGAACCAAAAAAGCGACGCAACAGGAACGTCAGATGGTGCTGATGTCCACGCTTACTGTGGTGACGACTTGGAGAAGGAAGTTTTCGGCCGCGTAGTTGGAGAACCTGACGGGGATGGACCCAGAAGATTCGCGGAATTCGCCGATACGAAGGCAGCAGAAGGACTACCTCAAGACACGCGCAAGCTCGCAATTGGGGCGCCCTTTGCCGCAATTCTGGATTTGACGCGATAGTGGACGCGTGATGGCACGATGAAGTCGCGCCTCCTCCCAGATGAAGGAGTCAAGCGCAACTTACAGCAGGAGGGTCATGGCAATCGCGGGTGCTCGTCGCCGTTGGGGACGCGGCTTTACATGACCTCCAAGGAGGACATGTACAATCACTTTCTCGAAAAGCATGCGTACTGGAACAAAAGGAGTGACCAGTATGATAAGGACGGTGGGCATTCACGTGGCTACACGACCTTCTGCAATTACGCGCCCGATTGCATCAAGGGCAAGTGGAAGGAGAGAACCTGTGCGCGTGTGAACACAGTCACCATGCAGTCGGCCATGGGGCGGGAACCAAGCACTGCCAATGCGAACCACGGCAAGAACTGCAAGGTTGGCGCGGAGTGTGCGGGATGCTCCAAATACAGACAGCCGGACGGTACTTGCGAATGTGAAAGCCATTCACTCGACGGACTGGATCAAGCACTTTCACTGCCCGGTGTCCGCCGAGACTGACGGAGGATAAGGGCGCGTGAGGGGGCGAATGGGCGGGGGGATGAAGGGGAGGGGGAAGATGAAGCGGGGACGGACCTGGAAAGACCTCGACATTTCTGAGAGGCTGGTGGAGGACGAAGATGGGGTGCCGAGACGGAGAGGGTTCACCGCATACTGAAGATGCGTGTTGGAGGGTTCTTGTCCTGAGGAATCATGCGGCATCCATAATAACTGGGTGCAGTGTGTCGGGACAAAAATTCCACGGAGATTCTGAATTGGTTTCCAAGTTCGAGATGGGGGCAGGACTGTGAACCCGAGGGGTGAGGGTGAGTAGGTTTCGAATTTATTTCTCCTATGTTTGTTGACTTTTTGTTTTGTGACCTATAGCTGCAGCAGACCCTTTGTGAGTTGCAGTTAAAGATCGAAATGCGATTTTATTGCAAATCGAAACTGTCTGCGGACCTTTGCGAAACAGAAGGCGAGACCGATGGCAGGCGGCGAAGAAGGTGAAGCGCGCCGAGCAAGTCCAAATAGTCCACCCCAGGCTGAGCTGCGGGACGAGATTCTTAAGAGGTGGGACAAGTTCACCGTGCACTGCTTTACGGCCTGGTCGCAGGCGGATACAATCAAGGATCGGGAGAAGAATTGAGAGAGGGGACGTGCTCGTGCACGGCGACTGGGCCGAGAACTACGAGAACAGCA